>VJMH01005344.1:0-62839 GCA_009835185.1 Aphanomyces stellatus | reverse complement strand
CATCCGGATAGAGATACGTATATTAGTTGTCGTCTGGTCGTCTGCCATTAAGTCACGCTGACGCACCAGGTTGCGCAACTCATTGGGACTTTTCGAGATCACAGGAAACAACTTCCGTCGAGTGCACGCGTCGAGTGCACGCGTCGAGTGCACGTTTATATGAGATTTACTATACTTCAATGAAACACTTAGTTGTAGATAAGAGGTTCTAACATGTATTCATTCCACAATTTCCTCTGCAGTGTTACAGCCGCGGTGGCGTGCGTTGGGTCGAGGGCGAGGGCGTTCTTGAAACATTGCGTGGCCTACGTGGGGATGACCATAAATAATGGTCAATCTTTGCAGTACATGGTCAGACTGTTTGAGTTCTCGCCACAACAACATGCCGTACTAGACGACAAACAGACGTCAAGAAGCGACAGTCGCATGTTCGTACGTTGAACCAAATATTGGCGCCGCTTCTGTTGGCCGTGAGCGATCGTTTGTAGTAAATCTCTGCCTCGACGGGACTTCGACGAACCGCGCCAAGGAAGAACGCGTAGTTGCCAAGGTTGTTGGCATGTAGGGGGTCAAGTTGGATTGCGCGGAGGTATGTCGCTTCGGCTTTCTACAAAGACTTGTTTGACGAAGATGACGACACGCAGCGCGTACATCCATGTCGCCTTGAATCGCGTGGAGAAACATGGCAAAGTTGCCCAGCCTAAGTATACAACGAGATCGAATCGAACTGTCGGGTTGCCACTGCTGCTCTTACACGTCGGGGCTAGTCGGGGACGCCTCAGCAGCCTGCACGAATCGCTTGGTCGCTTGGTCGAGCTGGTTTTCCTGGACGAGCCAGCCAGCATATTTGCAGAGAACGGCTCCGTGCGATGGGTAGCGTCCGACTGAGGCTTCGTATGCCCTGGCAAGAGAATGAGAAGGACGACATGCTAGATGACTCACTGTTGGATGACGTCGCGGGTGCCAGGAGCGTTGATCTTGTGGAGGAGCATGGCATAGTTGCCAAGCGCGTGGACATGTTGTGGACGATGGACGAGGACACGTTCATACACGGCTTTGGCTTCGTCCAAGCGGTTGCGGTGGTTCTCGACAAAAAAGGCGTAGTGTGCTGTGTGTGTCATGGGCCACAGGTCAAGATGGAAGACGGACCGAGGGTGTTGAGGCAGCCATCGTAGTCATCCAAGCTGGTCTTCAGATCCAAGTGGTGCGGACATTGCTTCATCGACGCATCAAAAAGCGGTGCGGCTTCGTCGGCTTGGTTGTCCAAGAGGAGGAGTTGGGCAAACCTAGTCGCGTTGTGAGAGACATGGTCTTGCCAGAGCGACCTCGAGAGGGCTTGACATGAGGTATCTGACTTGGCTGAGCGCTCCATGTACTTGTCTCGCACATGCTGTGCTTGGGCTTCTTGGTTGTCCGTCGCTGCGGGGTTCATGCGGCGATGCTATTTATAATCCACATCTCCGAAACAACGATCACTAGCTGATATATACACGTCCATCCCTGGTTGAATGCCACGCATCTAGTGTGAATCTGCCTACAGTCTCTCATGCACCGTCGGACGCGCGAGAGGCACAATCAATTCATAATGAACTTGTTTGGTGGTGAAATTATCTCGACGTGTTTGCGTGGCCTTGGAGTTCGTCGATTCGGCGTTGGAACGAACTCGCTTGCAGCTCCAGTTCCTGCAAGTGTAGTTGCCGTAGACTTGCCACATGCGCTGATTCGGTCGCGAGTCGCTCTTCCAACCTAACGACACACGAGATCACAATTCCATCCTGCCTTCGATCGACTACCGTGCGACTTGGCGCTGGTATGCTTCATCGTTCTCCTCCTTGTCTCGGTGATGCAACGAAGCTTGGTTCAAGTACAATGGCGACGGCGGCAGTGGCGAACCGCCCACAACAATCTCTCGCATTTTCGACGTCATCTTCTTTCGTCGGCTGGTTTCTCTGGCTTGCTCCAGCTGCTCCTTGTGCATTTGTCGATGTAGCTGATGTAATTCATGATGCAGCTGCTTGTTGGCCTCTTGGACACCCTCGAGCGATTTTACTCGCTTGGTGAGGCCAGCCAGGGGCCGCAATTGGTTCTCAAGCATTACAATTTGGTCCCGCGCCGCCTGCAGCTTGGCTTCGAGCGTTTGGTTCCGCCGCGCCACGATCGCATTCGTGTCGTCTGCCTCGCGCACTTGCTTGGCCACGTGGGCGTGGATGCTCTTGACTTTGGTCGCATGTTCGTCGACGAGTTGCTTCCGCGTGCGTTCGACGGCCACGGCAGCCTCGAGCCCCAGGTGCTCAGCCTTTTTCTGCCATTTGGCCACATCGTCGATGTGCTTGGTCCGCACGTGCGCGACTTCAAGCTCTAGTTTGTGCGTCTTTTCCTTGTGCTTTTCGATTTGGTGGTGGAGGCGCGCCATCCCCTGCTTGGCAGCGTCGAGTTTAACGACCGCGTCGGCCTTGTCTCGCATCAGCGCCTCCAGTTTCCCTTCCACGACGCTGCATTTGGCCTGCATGGGCTGGTATGCGTCGTCGAATGGAAGAGAGTGCAGTACCTTGACTTGATGCAACTCGACTTGACCGGATGTGGTCTTTTGCCGGTACTCGTCAAGCGTCTTCTCGGCGGTCGCCAACGCGGCTGCCAACGACTTGCACTGCGTCGCAAACACATCTCGCTCGGCCACCGCCGTCGCGACTTGGGTTTGAAACGTGTGCATCTGCGTCGTCGTGTCGGCCACTTCGATCATGGCCTGTCCAGAGCATGCCACGTCATCGATGGACATTTCAACAGTGATAGATAATACGTACGCGGTCCCATCGACTTTGCAGGGCATCGCGCTCGCCCACGGCGCACTGCAGTTGCGCTCTGAGCTTGGCTAGTTCGACGGCCGATGCGTCCCTCGCCATTTGCATCTCGATCGCGTGGTGATTCGTCCCGGCGCCAGCTGTGCTAGCCATGTGGGACGCGCCGTGGCTGCTCTTGGCTTTGGCCAAGGGGTGGGGTTGGACTTTCTTGGTCGTGGCTTTTCTGGCCTCGGATGGCTGGCCCCGCGGAGTATGTTGGCTCACGTTGGGCGATTGCGTCGACAATTTGGACTGGACCAGAGATGACGTCTTTGATGGTTTTGTTGCGCACACATCGTCTTCCCATTTGACGGAAAAGACACTCTCTACCGTGTACTCCACCTTTGTAGTTGGTGGAGCCAACGCTGCGACAGCCACATTGGCCGCCAATGGGACTGTTATTACCGTGTCAACTTTGGTCACTTCTGGCTGTTTGCTTGAACAAGTGACGGTTGGATCGACAGTCAAGGGAGCGTCTTGGGTTGAAGGCTCTGGTGCTTCTCTCGGTATGGTATTTTTACAGCTCGCGTTGGGCTCGTGGACCGCCTCGTCGATCATAGTGCTTGGTGGCGTATCGAATAACATGGTCTTCTGTCCTGCGTCGACTTGACTGGCTGTGCAAAGTTGGCTTTTCGTGGTCACGATAGCCGAGCTTGGATTCGCAACACTTGGCGTGGGTTCAATCGCATTCGTTGAAGTGAGGGTGGCAACGTTGGCTGTTGCGGCATGCTGACTGTTGTCCCTACTTGCCACGTCATTTTCCATCATCGGCGCGTTGTCATTTTCAAGGCTAGCCGTGCGGGTTTGTGGACTCTCATTGGTCTGGATTTGATTCGTGGGTCTATTCCCCACCTGCCCCATGTTGCGCCCACCACATGAATCTTCTTCCGAGTTTGTTGTTGCATCGACGATCAATTGTCCAACCTTTGTACCGTCCAGTCGTACGTTCGCCGGTTCGTTCAGAGGACTGGCATCCGTCACTTTGAGTTCTTGGAATGGGAGTGTATGGTCTGCCACATGTGCTGCTTCGTGCTTCGTATTTTCAGCAACCACGACCGCTGTTTCCTTTCCGTTCCCACTCTTCTTCTCAGCTTTGTCCGACCCATGAATTTTGGGGGAATCGATTTCTTCGTGGGGCATCTCAACCTGCTTTTTGATGTCATGCTCTACTTGTGATTTCTGTTGAGATTTGTATTTTTTCCCCTCCGACTTGGTTTGTTCGTTTGGTTCCACCGTTGGGCTTTCCTCTGTTCGATCCATTTCATCCGTTTCCGTTGTCTCTTCGCTTGCCATTTCTGTTTGTTTCGACTCCGACTCATGCAGTTCCAACATGCTGTCTGTCGACTTGATCTCGGCGGTTGTTGTTTCGACCATATTTGCACCTTTGGTTGTCGTCATTTTGTTCCCTTCCACTTTCGCCCCGGCTCCGTCACCCTTTGTTGCGTCGTGGGACCTCTCTCATCACCTTGTTTTGTCGTACCTGGCCTTCTTCGCCCCCCCTTTCCGTTGCCACGGTTTCGTCACCGGTCTTGAAGCCACCGTGCTTGCCTTGCTTCAACTTTGCTCGTGCCTATCACTTTATCAACCCTACCCCGCGCCATAGCCTTGTACATTGTTGTCGGCGGGAACCACTACTTCCACCGTCCCTGTCGTATCCTTTGGCAACTCGTTGCTCGTCACAGGACCATCCACTGGTGTCTCCCTACCACGATGTCATACACACGCTTCAGTCATGAGACCCACCCGCCTCGCGTGTCGTCAAAGTTGAAGCTAAAGTGCAAGTTGAGCGGCGCTTGTGTCGGTTCGTCCAAGATCAAGGTCGTCGTCATGCCAGTTCCGCCATTATTGCCCTTCTGGTCGGCATCTAGAGCACCCTTTGAACCAATGTCTTACGTGCCGCCAACCTTGTTTGTTGGTTTCGCTGGTTTGAGCCACTGGCGGCGCGATGTCGTCGACGACGGGGAAGGATATGGAGAGTTGTGTCTCGTTCGGGAACGCGTCCACGTCGCCACCGTCGGACAAGGGCGACAACACCAAGCGGTTGTCGGCGTCGAATTCCACGGATCCATTCATGAGGGCGGCTGGTCTGATCAACGAGGTGAAACGGCGGTGACTGTTTCACCACACATACCGAGCATCCCGAGAATTGGAAAGATCACGCGATACCCCCGTGTGCCCAAGTCGTGGACAAGTCGCGTCGAGTGAATGACTGGTGCGTCCTCAGCAATCTCACTCGTACGACAGTTGTATCTCTGAGATTCAGTTTGTGCAGCCTTTGTCGATTTCTGCCAGAGATTCTCGCGGCCTTGTTCTTTGACGAGGCTGTTGAAAATGTTGTGTGCATCACAAGGCAACCTTGGATGTCTTCGCGGTGCAATCGCATGCGCGTGGTTGTTTTATTGTCGCGTCTGCTGTGTCTCGCATCAGCTCCAATACGACGCAATGGTCCGAATGGTTCACGCGGAGCAGCGATACACAGTTTACGTAAATGACAATTGCTCGAATGCATCTTATCAGTTAAATCACGTCATACAGGGACAAGTACACACATGGCGTTTGGCATTGTGCAGAAACATGTGTCGAGCATACATGAGCGGTCGGAGGGTCGTGTTGACCTAGCCCCATTTGTAGCAGTAGATTTTGCCTTGGTACTTTGCATATTTGCTGCATCCGTCGTTGTCTTGAAGGGGATAGCCAAACGGAGTTTTGACGCCTTGCTTGACGCACCACGACTGCGACCCACGGGGATCGATGGCCGAGCGGTCGATCGAATCGCAGAGCGAGGCCAAGGACGGGTCGTTCGTCAAGAAGCACGACTGCATGCTGCCCTTGTCGCGAATCGTCTGGGGCACGAAGTACCCTTCCAAGGCCGAAACGCGCGCGGCCTTGGCTTCGATGGCACTCGCCCAAGGCTGCACTTGCTTGGGGTTGCCCGCCGCGTAGTTCCACGCGTAGTAGCACTTGGCGCAGCCAACGACGCCTTTCGTGGCCGTTGCGCTGTACTGCGCGCATCGAAATACATTCACGGAGATCTGGGTCGAGCTTTTGGACGTGCACGAGCTGATCGAATCGTACGTCGCGGGGTCGTTGAAGTACCATGTGTTGCTCGGGCACGATGGAAGGCCGCCGGGGGTGCGCAGCGTGAACTCGGACGACCCACCTCCAAACAAGACGTAGTTTGAGACGGGTGCAGGGGGTGCTGCTGCCGCGGCTCCGTATTGGGCAAGTGCGAATCGCATGGCGAAATACTAAATGAGGCAACGACGCGACCCAACAGGCGGTGGTTGCAAACCGTAATAAAATTAGCCGCCAAAATATCGGAGCCAATCGCAATTGAATCAAGACTCGTTTCGATGCTTTGATTGGTTGATTTGCGCGATCTTTTGGCGACGGTTCGATCGCAGTGACACTTGTGAAGGTCGTCACGTCCACGAGTTCACCAACGCAGATTCATGTCTCCAATGAACTTGCTCCTTCAAGGGAATCGCATGGCAATTGGAAATTCAGCCACAGCCGTCAAATCCTCCAAAAAGTGCATGGATTATGCGAATGTCAATCCAAATGTTGCACAGACTTGTGTTTAGATCTGTCGACCATAAGATGTATGCGCGTTGGTTGTGCACTTGGAAGGGAGTGAGTGCTATTCCTTGAGGGCCTTCTGCGTCGAAGTAGCCGTCCGAGTGACTCCAGCTTCCAATTGGTATGGCCTCCTTCGATGTTCGCGGACAATATTTTAGCCCACGAGATTGCGGGCTTCGCGTAGTTTCCACGATACCGCATCGAGAGAGATTAATCGTAGTCACCCAATGCTGGCATCAGTGTTCATTCGGTCATGCGATACATGCTTGCTCAATACGGTTGCCTCAGCTCCGTGGAGGCGAACACGGTTGTCTTTACACTAGCGTACTCGGAGTACACACGAAGGACTCCCATCCTGTCCAACCAACCAGTGGACCTTCAGCTCCCGCGCTCGATTCTATCAATGCGTGCATGGCGAAACCATTTGGTCAGTTGGCCGTGAATGTGTTTCGATGCACCAAGTTCAACCCCATTCCCAGAAACGGATCGCGTATTGCAGTATTGCAACCAATGCCTCTATGGCTGGAGCTACGCGCCAGGGACCAACGCTGAGGAGCCCAAGTGAACACATCAGAAGCATTTCTTGAACGCGATGATTAGTCGAGACTGGATTATGACCAGGAATGCAGGGTGAAATATAGTATTCAACGAGTCGTAGCATCATTATGGCTTCGATACATCGACAACTTATACCCCAGCACTTCACTCTCTCTAAACATGGGTAGAGCCCAACACACCCATTCATGGCTGCATTAATTGGTGAAAACCTTATTGGCAGTGAACGACTTTCTACATCACCCTCAACTCACATATACCCTCCAGTGCACTCTGAGCATACTGGGGTGGGCCTTTCGAAAGCCGAGTGAAACGGTTGTAGCCGTTTCGTGTAACTGGTTCTGCAGGATCAAAATATCTGACTTGACTGGTCCACGGGTAAATTTGTTCGTCAGAATATGTCTTATCATCCAGCCAATCATATGCCGTTCTTCCACAATTGGGAGATGTCATTGGCTACAGCAAGTGCCCCGAAGAATCCCCACTGACAAATCTTCTGCGGGATTCCAGTCGCTACATGCCGCTCTCCCATGCACCGGCCTATGTAAGGTGATCAACATGCGCATGTGAGACTTATATCCTCCATAGGTGGCCCCCTTGATCGTCTTTCTCCTCATCTTCGTCTGGATGAGCTCCGTCATGACGACCTACGTCGTCCACGACGATGGGACCATCACGGCCACGGCCATCTCAGGGTTCTCCTGGGCCACGAAGAGCGACTTAGTTTTCAACTGGCACCCCGTTCTCATGGCCTTTGGGTTCATCTTGTGCTCCTCGCAAGGTACTAAGCATGTCAGACTCGATTTCTGACCTCGCCCACAGCTGTCTTGGTGTTTGTCACAAAACCTTTCGACCACTACACCAACAAACTCGTGCACATTGCGTGTCACTCGCTCTCGCTCGTCTCCATCTCGGTTGCCGCCGTCGCTATTTTCAAGTACCACAACGAACACGGATTCACAAATCTGCGCTCGGTCCACAGCTGGATCGGATTGTCGACACTCATCCTCTTTGGCGCGCAGGTAGGGTCCTCCCATCCGAACGAAATCAATCTCCCGCCGTTTTCTAGTACGTGTTTGGCTTTCTCGTCTACTTTTTTCCTGGTGCCACCGTTCCGTTCCGCAAGGCGTCCATTCCGTATCACATTGGCGTTGGTCTGGGCATTTCGTGTTTGGTTGCTACTGTTTTCCGTCCGTCTTGTATCTCTTTCCGTTCCATCTTATTCGTGACTAGTGACGGGAATCATGGAGCAACTATCCTTCAACAACAGCTGCGACCTCTCGGGCACAATCAACGGTCAAGATGTGTCCCATATGATGGCACCCGACTGTGTCATCGGCAGCATCACGGCGCTGGCTGTCGCATCGCTTGTGCTTGGACTCATCTTGGCAGTTTGGGTCACCAAGCATCCCCTCGAGCAAGCCGCGGCGCCGACGACCTTTTCCAACGACGATATCAAGAGCCCCCTGCTCAAGACCGGATAATTCATCCTTACTCTCTTAATTGGCGCCTCTGTGGACGTGTAATGTGTCGATATTTTATGTATCCCATAACTGTGCTGCGTTGTTGCAAGTACCAGTAGTCGCATGCGATCGTGCATTTGTCAAACATTCCACTTGCGAGAAGACGAGTTTCACTTATAGCTCTTTTGATTGGTTTATATGGGCCAAGAAAATCTCAAGGAGGTGAGATTGCATCCTCTGTTGGAAATTTTCACGGACCATGGCAACCACGTCCGTCATCCACACCGTCGTCGCCACGGTGCCGCGCGTCGCCTTCCTCCTCGTTCTTGGTTGGATGGCGTTCTTCGTGACCTCCTACGCCGCCCATGAAGACGGAACCATCACATCCACATCCCTCGCAGGTTTCTCGTGGGCAGAGAGAAGCACCCAACTTTTCAGCAGGCACCCTCTCCTCATGGCGTTTGGCTTTATCTTGTGCTTGTCTGATGCCTCTCGCAGTCCCCACCGTGATGTCGAACGTAGCCATCATGATCTTCGTCACAGCGCCTTTTGCCCGCCAGACCAACAAACGCATCCACATTGCTGCCCACACACTCGCCGTCGTCTCCGTCGTACTTGGCACGTTCGCCGTCTTTCGTTTCCACAACGAACATGGGTATCCCAACTTTCGATCTGCCCACAGCTGGATTGGAGTAGTCACGCTCGCTGCCTTTGCGTCCCAGGTATCGTCACACTTCCACATCGTGACATAATGCTCCATAGTACGTGATTGCCTTCCTCGTCTTTTTCTTTCCTGGCGCGTCGCCGCGCGTCCGCACCGGCGCGCTGCCGTATCACACAATCGCCGGTCTCTGCATCTTGGTCTTGGTGGCCGGAGCCTTCTGTACGTGTCGACTTGGTCAGTTTTAATCCCGACACATTCTCTTTCTATCGTCACGGGCATCCTCGAGGAGGTCTCATTCAATGGCAGTTGCAGCCTCACGGGCTTGCTTGATGGGAAGCAGGTGACGGAGATGGTCGCGATCGATTGCTTCGTCGGCAGCGTCACGGGCCTCCTCATCGCCATGCTCGTGCCTGGGATTATTGTGTCTGTCTGGCTGTCGAAACGAAACCAATCTGGTGCCACTGCCATGGACGCAACTGCTATCATCAAGAAGGAGGCATTGCCGCCCAAACAAGAAAGTCGACCGGAAGCAGGAATCTCTACATGAATAGAGACAAACGTGGCTCCTGGAGTCAACGTTCTTCTCATGGACACCAATGTTGTGTCTGTATTCATAGAGAACCCAGCGTCGACAATAGATGTGATGCCTGTCAATTTTACCTTTCGTTCCTTGAGTATCCTGCTTTCCCGCTTCAACTTCAATAGTCACAAGTTCGATTCGTGCATCAGCGTGCCTGCGACGACTTGATTCCCTCGATCGTCGCCCAGCCAAGAGAACGAATTTGTGATGCTCACAAAGCGCGCACTGTGCTCAGTACTTTACACGACAATGCGACTTACTACCACGGTAAAATGGCCGGCCATGGTATATAGCAGAGTTATATTAGCATCGAAAGTTTGCTTGATGGCAGTCCTTGTTCGTCATGCAGAAAGCTTGACATCCTACAGTGCCGTCACATAACAAAGGACATCACCTCCTCCTATTCACGCGCGCCATGTGCCGTGTGTGTGTGTTCGAACCAAGAGTGAAGGTAGCCACAGCGTGAAATGCAGGCATTTCGGATCATTTTATTCCGCTGTCAACAAAATGTCTTGAACAACATATACCTGGGCGTTGGCTGATCATCCCAATTGGCTGATCATCACTCTTCCCAAGGTCGAATCCGATTGGCTCAATTTACAGAAATCGCAAACGAAGAGCGATCTCACCTCACTTTCGAATTTGCCCCAGCGACCAAAGAAAAAAGAACCCTTTTACCGGAAAAACCATGACCTTTTCTGTTTTCAATGCAACGACGTCGGCGCCGCAAGCGCCGTCAACGAGCCACGTGCGCTCCATCTCGGCCCCGACGGCCGCCTCGGTCCTGCCGACGCCGTGGCACGATGGAACAACCATTGTCGTCACCGCGGTGGCCGCCGTCGTCGTCATTGCGGCCGGACTAGCGCTCTTGTGGCGCTCTTGTCGTGCGCCCAACGAGAAAACAATGCGAACGCAGTCTGTTGCGGTCGCCCCGAGCGGTGGACGTGACTCGGAGCAGTCGGAGCCATCGTGGATCGTGGCTTTCGACATACAGCTCATCGAGGACGATGCCAACGAACGCGCCGCCGCCAAACTCGCCGCTGAGGCCACCTCCGAATCCGTGTGGCGTGAAATGGGCACGCCGACGTCCAATAAGTGCGGCAAATGCGGCAGGGTCGACTCTGACGACCTCTTCGTGGGCGAGACTTTCTTTGGCATGCGGTGCCTGGACTGCTACGGCCTCGTTGACTCCCCCCGCCCCGTGGAGGACTACATTGTATTCTAATTAATAAAGAAAACATTGTTACATGTTATTGGATCTCCACAACGTCGGGACACGGTCAAATGGAACTAGGTTTTCATCTGCTCGTGGACCATGTCTTGACGATGCGTCTTACTCGTACGGATCCGAACGTGCGATGTTCTCCGTGACTGCGTTCGTGTGCCTTCGACGCACTGCTCGACGGCGAGTTAGTCCAACAACAGCCAGGCAATTGTCGCGGTGACACTCAAACATTCAAATTTCGCGCCATATACCTACGAGGTAGGTTCGACTTCTTCTTCTTGACAAATTCGACTGGGGGTTGAGAGGGATTGTTCGGGCCGTTGTCGCCATCAATGTCGAATGGCTTTGGGAAGCATCGTCTGGCAACTCGATGTCGGCACCATCGATCGAGAACTATCAACGACAGTGCTTGGTTGCTTTTGGACGTCCATCGATGAGCATCATTCACTGTCCGGCGTCCAGAACACATCTTTCGTGGTCATGATGCCCGGCGCCCTTAAACAAGCCAAATGTGATTGAGTGTCATGTTTACATCGAGTGTACCTTGGCATTGAGGACTTGGATCGAGCCGTGGGCGGCCGTCGCGACTCCAAGACCAAGCAATTGGCAGGAACAGGCAAGATGCGACGCCGATGGAATTCCAAACGTGACTTGGCGGTTCTTGTGGTCCTGCAGTTGACTGCTGTTCGTGGGACTTGTTCGCCGTAAGATTGGGAATGACTTTGTGTGGCTCTGGTCGTGTCAGTCATTGCATGTACGTGACGGGACAAAGTGCAATGGTTCTTCGTTACGCTAACGCTCAGACTGGGGCCCTCAAGGCTTGTAGTCCACGTGGCCATGGACTGACATCCGAAGCTGCCCAGAGACGACACATGACACAGATGTGGAAGACTTGTAGCCCAAGCACTCTCGGGGGTGGCCTGTAGCCAAGGGAGCCCTGCGTCCAGCTAAACCTGAATGACCCAACGAGGCAGCCCAGAGAAACTTGCAAGGCGTCGGCTGTTGGCCCATTGTAATTCCTTGAACTCAAGGCTTTAACTGATGCAGTCGAGGGACATGAGCCCTGCTGAAAGGCGGAATGGCGGCCCACTACAGGTGCTTTGGGTCGATGGTGGTAGCCATCACACAAGCAAGTCGCAGGAGTCTGCCGCTCACGATGTGGTCATTCGAGGTGCCACCAACACGGCATCCCCATCTGTTTGGCGCTGTTTCAAAATCATCCGGATGTACCCGCATATACGGATAACTGAATGACCGAAAAATTGGAACCGCCAGTTGAGTTGGAATATTTTCCGATTTGTTGCGATCTTTACCATGCTGGGCAGCGTCGCGCGCTTGTTGAGTCATGTCCGTTGACCGCCTCCATCGCGCATGTTTCTTCATGACCACTTTGACTAGACGTTGCCATTCGTGGTGTTCATTCTCGTAACTGTGTGGATGAATTCCTTTTTGACGGCGTATCCAAAGAATGCCGACGGCACGATCTCGCAGAAATCCACCTCGGGGTTCTCTTGGGCAGCAAAGGACCCCCGCGTGTTCAATTGGCATCCAGTCTTGATGACGTTTGGGTTGATTTTGTGCTCATCCCAAGGTACGTTTTCTTCCTCCTGTCTCCAGTGACGACGTGTTGCAGCCATTTTGATCTTTGAGACCAAGCCGTTCGCGCACCACACGAACAAACTCATCCATATTGTGTGTCATTCTCTCTCGATTGTATCGGTCCTTGTCGGCACCATCGCCGTCTTCCGCTTCCACAACGACCAAGGGATTCCCAACCTGTACAGTTTGCACAGTTGGGTCGGCATCTCGACGTTACTCGTCTTTGGGTCCCAGGTATTGCCCCATATTCCCCCTTCTCCCTTCCTCACGATGCCTTGTGTAGTACATCATTGGATTCCTCGTCTACTTCTACCCTGGCGTCCAGCTCAAGTTGCGCATGTCATGGATGCCGTACCATGTTGGTGCTGGCGTGGGCATCATGGCGCTCGTCGGTCTCACCGTCGGTCTGTCATTCTCCTGTCACCCCTCTCCCTCATCCCGCGGTCTAGTGTCGGGCATCCTCGAGAAACTCACGTTCAATGGCAGTTGCAACATCAACGGCGTCCTCGATGGCTTCGCCGTGACGGGGTTGATGGCGCTCGACTGCATCGTGGGCAACACGACGGGATTGCTCGTGTTCTTGTGGACAGTGTCGTTCATCGTCGCCATTTGGCTCTCCAAGCACCCTTTGAGCGAGAGCGCGACGCGGAACAGCGACCACGATTCCGCGTCGGACGAAGAAGACCCGTTGCTCAAAAATGCGTAGGGTCGTCGTGTTTCAACTATTCGTGTTCGAACACGGTGCTGAGGGGGTCGCTTTCGTCGACGGCGGGTCGGGTCTACGCGGCACGTGGGATTGTTGAATCAAATGTTTTACCTTGATGTGGATGGGGCTCTGTGGCAACGCCCATGACGACTTTGAATTGGATGGCTTGACGATCGTTCTCATGGATGATCGCTTGATCGACATCAAACTCAACGGCTCGGTTGGCACGGTGCCGGAAAACGACGCCGCTTTCATCATGTGGCCCGCGTCTTTCTCCATTGACGACGTGACGATGGGCGGCGGCAACGACTGGTTGTTGTTGCCTGGCGCGTCGCGGAGCTTTTTGGCCGGCGCCACGCGTTGCCAGATCATTTTGTAGTACTCAACCTCCTTGACGAGATTTTGCTGCCGCTCCTAGACACCGAGTGAACCACGCGACGTGCATCGACTCCATCACGTACTTGGCTCAATCGCACTTGCTCCTTGTACAGCGCTTGGTATTCCTGGATTGTCCGCTGCAAAGTCGCCGTGTTGTCGTCGTTCTTGGCCACTGCCTCAATCATTGCCTACGCATCCGAGTCATCATCCCATGCATTCGTCACGTCATACCTGGCACTTGGTACGCAGTTCGTGGATCGTTTCGGCATGGTGGTGTTCTTCAAACTACTCCCATGTGGCTATAAATACCCCGCTGTAACACAAATCACACAAACCCGCAGCCGTTCGTTTTCGAGCTTGAGTTGCGTCATTTGACTCACAATTTCATACGCTTGGTGGTCGAGGATCGACTTGGTGTATTCCGTCACGTAGTGCACATGGAGCTTCATCTCGACGACTTTTCTCGACAGCGTTTCAATATACTTGTGTGGGTTGTCCACGGTCGGATCCACGAGCACATCGTCGTTGCCGTCGCCCGCCGTCTAACCACACACGTGGTAAGTGCACGCTCCTTATGACTTAGTCCAACACAACACGACGACGGCCACGACCGCCGCCGCGCTGGCACGCAATACAACCTCGGGGGACGGCGGTGTCCCAGACACGGTCGACGACGCCGACGGTTTTGCCTGGCTTGCTTCCAACAGCATCTCGAGCTCTTGATTCCGCTCGCTCAGCGCCGAATTTTGCGCGCAGATCGTTCGGTTGATTTCCTTGAGCGCGTCCAGCGCCGACTCGTGCAGACTCATGTTGCCTTCGAGCTCGGACGACCGGGTGTTGAAGACTGTGTTTTGGGCACTCAGGATCGCATTGATCTCGCGCAGCGCGTCGTTTTCGCTGCGGCACATTTGCAACTACGAGAGCGCATAAGTCACATCATCGAGCATGCGCCGTGGACGTACGTCGTCGGTGAGGAGGCGTATTTTCGCATGGAGATCCGTGGGGCTGTCTGTCTTGGCGGCGGCAGATTTCTCGGTAAACAAAAGCGATGTCAGGGCTACAGATGTGCATAAAACACCTTTGGATCGAGCGTCGTACTCTTTGTCAGTGTTGAAGGCGCGTCACTCAATGGAATGGCGGTGTCGTCTGTCTGGGACCCGTTGCTCTGCGTCTCGACCACGGGGGTTTGCGTTCCAATGTCGTCGACGGGAAAAGCATACACGGACACTGGTGCATCGTCGTCGTCGTTGTCGATGTTTTCAATTGGAGATGGCTGTATGAGACCCACGGTTGCCTCGTCAGTCGGTGCAGGCGATCGCACGTCCTCGAATTTGAGTGGCGTCGCCGATTGGGAGCTCGTCGCTAGACTGGACACGGTGGCCAAGAGCTCCTCGAGTTGCACCTTTGTCTGTGCATGGTCTTGGAGCAAGGTTTGATACATCTACCACGTCCATGGCTCTTATGCCAGTCGGTCATAACTTCCGGTACCTGTTGATAGTCGCACATGGTGACATCTTTGACTTGATGCAGCGTCGGGTCGTTTTTGATTTCTTTGGCGCGTGTGCCAAAGCGCAGCGTCGACATCGTTTCCGACACGTTCTGCATCCATATGGTGAGAGTACCGTCCTACGAAATAGTCGCGACGTACATAGGTGCTGCACGAGACCGTCACGATCAAGCATGTCTTGGCGCACCCGCCGAGCGAGTCTTGAAGGATGCGCGTGAGTTTCGAGTCGCGAAATGGAATATGCTTCTTCCCATCCACGAGTGCTTTGATGACGTTGCTGAGCGCTGAGAGTGATTTGTTGATCGCTTTGGCTTCGTTGAGCGTCTTGCCCGTCGCGAGCGTCTTGTTGACCATTTCGGACCCAGCCAAGTCGACCACATACATGGTCGCGACTTTTTCCGTGGCCGCTGCAAGGTCCCGTTGGATCATGTTGATCATGAGCATGGTGTGGCTGCGACTCGAGTCCTGTTGACGTGATGAGGAAGAGATGATGCATCATCAAGGAAAGTGTGGACGAACATTGTTCATGCTCGTGCACGCCACGACGCGATTTGTGTTGCCCCGTTCGACGAGCCGCAGCATGTGTTCCTACACGATGAGAGAATGCCTGAGAGAGACATGTATACCTTGGTCGCGGCGCGGACGGAAAGCAAGTCGTCCACGTAAACGCCTTTGTCCTTGTCTTCGCGCACGCGGAGGTTCTTGTTCCCAGGTTGAAGCAAATCGTTGATCTGCTCCATGTAGATTTCGATGAACGAGCACGTGATCTCGACGACGAGGTGGGGTGTTTGGCGCTGGGCAATCAATGCATACAAGTCGTTTACGACGCGGCCGATCAAGCCTTGCTAAGGTACATCACTCAGTCGACGAAGAAGGGGAGGACAGTTTACGCACCTCTTCGGGCTTGCTAATAATCCCATCCTTGGGACCATAGATCGTATGTGTCTTGCCGGATCCTGTTTGCCCATATGCAAAGACCGTGCTGCTCATACATGAGATATAATCGCTTGATGGAACGTCGCTCGCACCAGTTGTATCCGTCGAGAAAGTCAACGACAAGGGACTTGGCAGTCGCGTCGTACACTTGCGCTTGGGTCGCTTGGGGAGAGAAGACGCGGTCGAACGTGCATCTAGGACGCGACGTCAGGTGCAACATGTCAAGGAACGGACTTGAGGTAGTCGTTGGCGAACCCATCGTCGTTGGAGACCTCGATCGCTTTGCCGTCCGTGATCGTGACACTACCCCCAGTCGCATGAGACCGACACCCCGAGCACGAGGTACCATTCCTGCCCGCCATTCTTGCGCTCACTCGCGTTCTGCGGCCGCACCCGACACGACACGTGGATGTTGCTCATCTGCTTCGCGCTCTTTTGCGAATGTGCAAACTTATTGCCCGAAAATCCAATTTTTCACCTTGGCCGTTTCAACGTGGGTTAAAAACAGCACCCAATCAAAACGCGTCATTGACGCCTCGTATTCTTCTTAAACAAGATCCTCAGGGTGCGTCGATGAGCGGTGCAATCTGCGCGACCCACATCTCGTTGGCGTCGAGGCGGCCGCGAAAGATGCTCGGCCCGATGAGCTTGCTCAGCTGCTTGACGCATTCCACGGCGGCAAAGCGCGCGAGGCGATGTGTTCCTACACAGACGACACATGTCACCTCCTACTGACGACGATGCCTTCGCACCTTGCAACGTGAGCGCGAGGGGGTCCAAAAAGAGTTCCAGGTGGCGCTTGAACAGTTGCTTGCCGAGGGCGGCGCCCATGGCCGGCAACTGCTTCCACAAGGTTTCCTGCAACACGGCGGTCTGGGGGAAATGGCGCAAGATCGCCGCGTCCGCGAGGGCAGGGAAGAGAGCAATCGCATCGGCCTGGGTTTCCTTGGCCACGCACATCTCCCGAACCAAGTAGATCGCGCCGTCCGTGTGCGCCCACGGCGCATGGCCGCTCGCGGGGTCGTGGTCATCGTGGCCGCAGACAGCGTCATGATCCACGCGCTTCATCTGCCGCGGCTCAAACGAGCAACATGAAAAGCGCTGCTTGTTGCTGTGCGCTTGCTCCGACTTGAGCAGGGCGTCGTACGTGGCCTGGCTCATGGCCGGTTGGGTCTTGGCCTTGGCGAGGCACGTCGCAGCCAACTCGACCATTTGTTTGCGCAGGGCGTCGTCGGTCGGGTACGCACGGAGGCAGTTGCCGAGCGCGATGGCCGCATCTTCGCGGAGAGACCAGACGTCATCCGACAAATGAATTGTCCACCATTTGATCTACATGGTCGCAATGACGACAACACTGACAAAGACGACGAACCAATTTCTCGCGCGACGAGCGGCATTCGGCTGGAAACGCGAGCACAACCTGCGCCGACGCCTCACACGCCGAGTCGGCAACCGTAAACACGTCGTCCTGGAGGCAAATGCGCGCGGCCGTGAGCAGCGCGTCGACATGCGGGCGCACCTAACGTACGTCAGACTCATAAGGGACATCTCACACACGTACGGCGTCGGCGTCGACGCGTACAACGAGCTCGCCAATGCAGATGCATGCCGCTTCGCGCACAAACGGGTTGTCAGCGTCGGTCGCGTCCACATAACACGCGACGCATTCGGCCGCATACCGCGCAACGATGTGGCGGCCGGCCTCGCCAACGACCTTGGCCCACGTGTCCCGCGAGTACGATTTGACGCCGTCCGCGACGTAGTGTCGGTTGAGGCACATGCGCGGAACGAGTTTGGGGTAGAACCACTCGCGCTCGGGTGGCGAGAGGTAGAGGAGAAACGAGCGCGTGGCTTGCGAGGCCGTGAGGCGGACTTCGCTCCATGGGTCTTGGAGGCCGCGGACCAAACAGTCGGTGATGAGGTGCCCCAACGCAGGGTGTGTCGAGATGTAGCCAGGCGGGAGGACCGACTTGTGAATCGCATGGATCGTTTCAAAGCCCACGTTGCGAACGTGGCGATTGCAGTGCTTGACGCTGCGGACGATGATCGCGTGGAAGAATGCAAAGTCGTCGGATGCGAGCGGCCCGACAAAGGCGGGGCCGAGCCCTTGGACCATGTACTTGATCGTGAGCAAGCATGTCTCGAGCGACTTGAAGCCCGAAATGTCGTCGAGGCGGTGCGGCGACGTCGGCGTCGAGAGTGGGGACGCAAGCGGGATCGACGTGTCAAAGTACGAAAAGTATTCCTCTTCGTTGATCTCTTCGAACTCGGGCGACCGTGCAATGTTGCATTCGACGATTTCCATCAGCTCGCCGCGGAATTCGTCAAACACCATGGCGCCTTGGACGGCACAGAGCGCCCCGAGGGCTTTCCCGACGAGGCGACGGACACGTGGTTCCAAGTGTTCCAAGTTGGCATGGCAGCTTTGCAGGACCAGGTGGAGCGTGTCGGCGTCGTCAACCAACGCCGCGGCATTCGCTTGGGCAAGAAGGAACCCCACCGCAAGCACGTCCCATCGAGGGGACTCCAAGTCGGCAAGGTACTGTGGGATTGCAGAGACATACACTTGTGGGGAAGGCTTCTCCATGAGGGTTTGCGTGAGTGCGACGATGGACGCAGGGAGGTTCTCGCGGCGCAGCAAGCTGCGGAGCGCGCTGTCCACGGTGGAGAGCTCCATAATTGCCGCTTTTCTGTGTTCAACGGGTGAATCTCGAAGAATTGATGAATTTTAGCCAATCAGACGAGAGTTTCAATGAAGGGGTCCAAACCACTCCACAATTCGAAATCATCGCACCTTCATGTTGCAACGCGCCACATCAACCTTCTCTCGCCGTGTGCTCTTGGCGGCGCAAGTCCGCTGCATGAGTAGCTACCAGCCCAACATCGAAGACATCAAGAAGCTTCGTGCGGCGTCGCAAGCACCCATGAAGGATGTCAAGAAGGCGTTGGTCGAATCCGAAGGCGACTTTGCCGCCGCGTACGAGTGGTTGCGCAAGAAGGGCATTGCCACGGCGACCGCCAAGGCCGGCCGCGTCGCCGCCGAAGGTCTTGTCGGTATCTTCGTCGATGCCGACAAGAAGCGCGGCGCGATCGTCGAAATGAACTCGGAAACCGACTTTGTCGCGCGCAACGAACAATTCCAAGCGCTCCTCGCCGACGTCACGCGCACGGTCCACGCCGATGCGTCGGTCGGCCAGTACGACAACGCTGCCTTGAGCGCCCTCACGCTGAACGGCCGCGCCGTCGGCGACTATGTGCCCGAGCTCGTTGGCCGCGTCGGCGAAAACCTCGTCTTGCAGCGCGCCACGTCCGTCGCCGTCGCCCACGGCGTCGTGTCCCATTACGTCCACCGCGTCGCGTCGGCGGCGCTTGGCTTGGGCCAGGCCGGTGCCATCGTCGCGTTGGAAGCCAGCAAGCCGTTGTCGGACGCCGAGCGCGCCGACTTGGACGCCGTCGGGAAGAAGCTCGCGATGCACATCGTCGCCGCCAAGCCGCGCTTCCTCAACCGCGAGTCCGTGCCCGCGGACCGCGTCGCCGCCGAGCGCGCGTTTGTTTTGGAACAAGTGGCCGACCAAGCCAAGGCCAAACCCGCGAACGTGGTCGAGAAGATGATTGACGGTCGCATGAACAAGTTTTTCGGCGAAGTGACGCTGGTCGATCAGCAGCACATGGTCGAAGAAGGCGCGCCCAAGGTCGCGGCCGTCTTGGACAAGGCCTCGGCCAAGCTCGGCGGCGCGACCGTCTCGCTCGTTGGCTTTCAACGCTTTGAAATCGGCGAAGAACAACTTTAATTCGACACCCCCTGTGACCCTATAGAACTACGACCACCACTAGGACTAATTGATTTTCGTCTGTGCAACAAATGTGGTCCTCACTAGAGAAGGGTTCACGTGACACCATTCGAGATCAAATATTATGTACGATGCACCCTTCTTCTAGTAGAGTAGCCACGAAATCTCTCACGGAGACGTTGGCGCAACAAACGTCGAGTAATATTGCGAGATGGCGACGGCAGCCACCGCAACGACGACAACGGATGCCACGACCCATGCATTGAGCGATGCCGACGACGAAGCAGTTGTCGTCGACTCGGTTGCTGTCGGTGCTGGTGGTTTGGACTCGCCCAATTTCGCGTACAGCTTCTTGTCCCGTTGCTTTTGGTGCTCTCGCTTTTCTTTCACGAGCGGGACGAGTTCTCGGATGGCTTTGTTGGTCGGGTCAATCGCGAGGGCCTCGCGGATGTAGCTCGTTGCTTCGGCGCAGTCGCCTTGCTGGTACGCCATTTGTGCGAGCCGGTACCACGCCTATGGCAAGTTGAGAGAGAGATGCACAACGTCGACATCTTGCCTTCATGTTTTTGTCGTCAACTTGCAGCACTTCGCGGCACGAGTCCTTGGCTTCCTTGTACTTGCCCAGCTTGCACTGGACATTCGCAACGTTGTTGCCAAGTGCGACGACGAGCTGCTTGCACGGTTCATTCTTGGAAAAGTCTTCATCCGTGTCCCATTGCTCCAGCACCTTGAGTGCCTTCTTGTAGCAGTTTATCGCATACGCATAGTTTTTTTGGTTGAACCAGCGGTTCCCACTCTCCTTCTTCTTGTTCGCTTCGACAATCAACTCGTCGTTGGTCATTTCGTCGGGCATCTTGCGCTCCGCGACCCATTCGTCGAGCGAGATGATAAACTTGACCGCGCGGGACAACGACTCGTCTTTCTACGCACCAGTTCACAACGACGGAGACCGCCGGCGTTCGTACCTCGACTTCTTCGCCGACATTCCCATATGCAAAGCGCGATTCGCAATGCACTTGGACGACTTCGCCCACGCGCATGACTCGCCCCATGAGCTCGAGCACTAAACTCGTTCGATGAACCAACGATCGACGATCGCCAGGCAATCATACCTGCAAACGTTTCGTTGTCGCCGATGCGAAAGGCCACTTGTGTGTCATCGGTGATCTTCTTGTCCGTCTCAAGGTCATAGCTGCTGTACGTCATTATGACCTCATCGCCAAATTCTACGATCGTGGCGGCGTCAGTGTTCCGGCTCTGGACGACGCGCGGAAACTCGCGCGATGGAGGGCGACGGCTCCAGTGGTCCACAGGACAATTCCTTCTCAATGGACTTCAACATACCTGCCTTCTTCCCATCGCTCGTCTTGATCGACTTCTTGCGGATGGCACCTGTGCCCAAGACGTCTTCAAATCCTTCTTCCACCATGCTTCCCTGGCTGCTCTTCGGAATCTCGACATACACCGTGTGCGGTATGTCGACGCAACTTTTCAGCCAATCCGAGAGCATTCTACATTTTTTGAGCCAATCAATATCACCCACTAATTTTGGAGACCTATTTTTATATTACCTACATTTTCCCTGTCATTTTTTAAATGCATGGCGAGATTCGCCCACTGTGACGGTTGAGGTATCCATGCGCCCTCTTAAGTCCGCCTGCGTACTTTACGTTTCACATGGAATCAGCCAATCAGCGCCACGCACAGCTTGAAATGGGCTCAAAAAATAAACTATGGGAGGTCCATTTTATTCAGTATAAGAGGTATTTTTTATCCTAGAGAATGTAACGACCAACAGAACCATGAGTTCAAAAGAACACAAAAACGAAGTTGCAAACTGCTCTCCCCAGACGCGGCGCCAGAGCAGAGGTCCCGCACGCCGCTTGTCCACCGCTCCTTCCGTGCCCCCGCTTCCACGCCTTCCATCCGCCCATTGGCTTCCCTGCTTCATTGAGCATTGCGCCAAACTTCCCCGTCGATTGAATCGCATCACATCCGCTCCATTTGCAAAAGGTACTTGCTATCCACCGCAAGAAGGGTCGTCTCACCAGTGGCTGTTGCAGCGCCCCCCCAATGACCACTGTAGACATGCCCATGACCTCCGTACCCCTCGGTGACAAAGCGCTCGCTATGTCGTACCGCGAACGAAACGGGGACGGTCCCAACGGCGACGGCAAATCGAAACTTGCCAAATCGAGCGACAAAGCACACTCCAAGCAAGACCGATCCCCCGTGAACTCGAAGAAGATCGTGTACCCGCCGCGCCTGCTTGTCGACTTCAATTCCCTCCACGTACGTTTTCCCCAACTTCTCTGAGTCTCTCTCATCGTTCGCGCAGATCGACGCGTTGAACAAGTATGTTGCGTTTTACTCGATCCCAGTCCGCGAAGAATACACGAAAGATGACCTGGCCGCCCTCGTCGCACGGTACGACATCAATACCACCGCGAATCCTCCACGTCGTCCCTCATGTTGCTCTAGGCACTTTGACTGCTCGCTCGAGGTTGAAGAAGACGAGTCGATCCTGTCGTTTGTGACGCGTGTGCGCAACGGCGAGAAGACGAACCGCGTGCGTCCACCTGCCCCAAAGAACACGCAAAGCACAAAGAAGTCGTCGAAAGAGGAAACCAAGCCGACCAACGGGTCGGTGAGCGCTGCTTCGGCGAGCGCCGCCACTTCGGGTCCCACGAGTGGTTCGTCCAAGCGCGCGCGCGACGACGACGAAGGCCACCACGACAAGGAAGACGAGGCCGAGTCGGCCCAGCCGCCGCCGCCCAAAAAGAAGGACAACAAGAAAGGGGGCAAGGGCAACAACAGTTCGTCGGCCGGGAACGACGACAACGAGCTCTACTGCGTGTGCAACCTGCCTGGCTATGGCAGCATGATTGCCTGCGACGGCAAGCAGTGCCCAAACCCGAGCCAGTGGTACCACTTGGAATGCGTTGGGTTCTCGGATGGCCAGCACCCTGACACGTGGTTTTGTCCCGAGTGCGACCCGAAGGCCTTTGCCGCCGTCCAGAAGAAGAAGAAGAAGAACCGAAGCGGCGGCGGCGGCAGCAGCAGCAGCAGTGGCGGCAGCAAGGACAAGTCGAAGGACAGCAGCAGCGGCGGCGGATCGTCGACGCGCAGTCGATAGAGAGACATGTCTTGGTTGTTTTTGTCACTTAACTCTTTTTTTCTCTCCGGTCGGGGTTGTGGGGAGGTCCAACGCATGATGGAGGAAGACGACTTCGTCGGCGGCGGCTTGGAGTTGGTCGAGCCGCCCAAGGCCATTGAAGTGGCCGCCGTCGTCACGCACTTTGCACCACACTGTCGATGCATCCTTTCGGCCCATCGCACGCAGTTGGCGTACCCACTTGAGTGGCTCCCAGTACTGGACGCGCATGTCGTTGAGTGCAGTCGTGACCAACATGGCGGGGTACGTTTTCTCTCGCATGTTGTCGCATGGCGCGTACGATTGCATGTACGCGCGGACGTCGGCGTCGTCACTCGGGTTGCCCCACTCGTCGTACTCGTGGACTGTGAGCGGGAGCGTTGGGTCTTGCATCGTCGTTGCAATGTCGAGAAAAGGCACGTTCATGACGAGTGCGCGACAGAGATCCGGTCGTTCGTTCGCAATGTACCTACAACGGCGTTTCTGACATACCGTGTGAATCTTGGCGGTTGTACCCCATGATGAGCCCACCAGCCGACGTGCCTTTAGCTGCAAGCCGCGCCGCGGTCGTGTAGCCTTGGGCCTGGAGCCACTCGGCGCATGCGACAAAATCGAGGAATGTGTTCTTCTTGGAGAGACCACGGCCCTGTGCATGCCATGCAAGACCGAGTTCGCCGCCGCCGCGGACGTGCGCAAAGGCCAGCACCCAGCTCCGGTCGAGGAGCGAGAGGGCTTCCATGTCGAACCCCGTCTCGAGGTTCATGCCGTAGGCACCGTAGCCAGTGAGGAGCGTCGGGTTCGAGTGGTCCAAGGATAGGTCCTTGTGATGGACGAGCGTGAGCGGCACATGGACGTCGCCATGCGGGACATGGACGCGGCGACAGACATACTGCGAGCGGTCGAAGGCCGCTGCCGTGTCGTCCTTGAGAACATCCAGTTGGCCTACGATGTCATGTCGTTGGACAGCCAGAGGAAAGTGAACGCACGCGTGGGGATGTGGTATTGGTAGACGATTTCAGGCACGAGTGGGGTTGAGAGCGAGAAGCGAAGCGTGTTGGAACCAAAGTCCCGGTTCGCTGCGGGGTAGAGCACACAACAAGGATGGTCGTCGAGCGGGATCACATGACCAGAAGTCGATGCATCTTGATGGAGAGGAAGGATTCGGATGCGCGGAAATCCGCCCTTGCGCTCGTACAGGACAAGATACTCGTGAAAGAGATCCATTTCGTCAATCTTGACGTCTAGACAACAGTGACTTGAGATCCAGACAACGAAATACCTGGGGCATCCGGTGCAAAGGTAGTCCACGCGCCATCGCCTGCATCCCGCGCACTGTCGGGGAGCTTGACAACCTTGTAGTTGCTGGCCTAGTAACAAATCGCGATGAGACACCGCCGCCATATCCTGGGAACCTGGTCGGCATTTGTGACGATGTAAAACGCGTCGTCTGCGTGGTCGGCAAAGTAGAGCACATTGGGGTCCCGGGCGCGCACCAATTGCGGCGTAGCGGCGGTGTTGGTCGCGTCCAAGCTGTGGACCTCGGACGAACGCTTCGAGTTGGCGTTGATGAGCACAAACTTCATGTCTTTGGTCAACACGACGTCCAAGAAGACACTCGGGTCGTCTTCTGTGAATATCTGTACATCATTTGTGAATCCCGTGGCGCCACTTCGACGTACGTGGGTGTCGGGAGCTGACACGCCCATGCGATGGCGAAAGACGCGACAGGGGCGGTGGACCATGTCGGGCACGGTGTAGTAGAGCGACCCGACTTGGTCCCATTCGATGCTGCGGACATGGGAGCGGATCTTGGTGATGCGAGATGATCGCAGATCCTTCACGTAGGCTTCGTAGAGCTCGTCGCCGGTCATGTCCATCGTGTATGCGAGGTACCGGCCGTCGGGGGAGACCTTGAAGACGCCAATCTGGCCAAAGTCCATCTCGTTTGGGTTCAACACCACTTCTTCTTTCCCAGTCGTGATGTCTTGGCGGCAGTAGATGGGGAAATTGAGGCGCGGAATCGTCTTGAGGTAGTATGCAAACTGCCCGATTACCTCGGGGACCGAGTGGTCCAATGCATCTAGCTTCAGACGGCGCCGCATCTCCGAGAAGACTTGACGCTGGAACTTGCGGTACGGCTTGCTTTCGCGCTTCCAGTGGGCGTGCTCCGACTTGGACACTCGCATGAGCAAGCTCATTACGTGAATATCGAGGACCTACCTCGATGAACTCTTGGAGCTTTGGGCTCATGGGGTCACGCAGCCAGTCCATGGACGCCGTGCTCACACTTCGATGTGTATCCTGCTTGCGCATTGTCGATATCGCACGGAAGACATGTGTCCGTGACGGACCAAGGCGGCGCGCCATCAGCGTACCGAGCGCGACCATACTTTTTCCGTTTCGAATTATCCGGACGATCACGATTATCCGTATTTACATGTCACGCGACCGGAAAAATTGTGGCGATTGTCATGCCAAGGTTCGACTCGGCAGTGCTGGCAGCTTCAAGAGTTGACTTACGGGCTTGTCGTAGCCAGTGAGGGGCATCTCCCGCCGCTCCCGCCGCATCTTTGCGAGGACATCTAACTTCCTTCCCTTCTGAACCTTGCGCGGCGCGAGGAGTTGGCGCTTGGCAGCGTCAAACGCTTCGTCGAGCGTCGGCGCCGTCTCGCTCCCGTCATCGTGGCTCTCGGGGGCAAACCAGCTTTGAATATCTGTCATGTGATCCACGTGAATGAGGTTGCCACGGAGCTCAATGCATGCGACGGCGCCCTTCTTCGCAGCCATGAGTTTCCGCAGACTCGCCATGACATCGTTCTTGACGTTGTTGTTGACGAGAAGCAGCGTCGAGAGGACACTCGACTCCATCGCCAGGAAGAGCGCTTTGGCACCGGTCGAGCCGATCGAATTGTCTCCCAGGTCAAGGGTCACGAGCGTCCTGGACGCCATGAAGCCCGTGGCCAGCACCGTCGCGCCGGCGTCCGTGACGCGATTCCCGTGGAGGTCCAGCACCCGCAATGTCGTGTTGATGGAGAGTGCCGCGCCAAGCGCCGTGCAGGCTGTGTCGCCCATCTTGACGTGGGCGAGCACAAGGCGTTCGAGATGGCCATAGCTAGACACATTCAACACCCGAGCAGGGGAAACGACAGACCGGCCAAAAAAGTAGTCGCCGACTCCGTTTGCAATGTGCATCACGCCCGTGTCTTCGAGATCGTTTTCTTCGATCACGAGTTCCCGGAGCTGAAAGTGCGCCGTTTGGAGGCATGTGGATAGGTCGCTATGAGGTGCTCTGATGCGATAGTTGTCAGCAAGGTTGACGGACCGGCAGGGCATGCAGCCAGGGACATCCGCGACAATCTCATTCGGTCCGATGGCCAAGACACGAAGGCGTTTGAGTTGGTTCGATCGCATCGCATCGATCAAGACGCACATGCCTTGGCCCCTGGACGCTGCATTAGGACGACAACGAAATCATGCGCACCGCAGATGGCTTCGCCCTGCCACCAGCAGCGTCTCGACTTGTGCACCACAGCCTTGGGCGAGCGCCGCGACCCAATTGGGCCACAAGTGTGTCGGTTGAGTCAGCTGCAACACGACGGTCCGATAGTTGTGGAGGAGGCCACGGAGGCCAACGGCCGAGACTGATTCAGTCACGACCGCCGCGACGCGCTTTGCCACGGCGTCCTACGAGGGCAATGATCACGTCATCCAATGTCGCAGGCGCATGATGATGACATACTTGCACCAAGGCGGGGACGATTGCCGCGACCGGCGGCATGTGCACACGCTGGAGGCCCTTGAGATTGAGGCGGTCTTGGCGGCCGCGGTACAACGCTTGGATTCGCCGTGCGTAAAAGTCCAGGTCGCGCTCGTCTTTCATCCTACGGATTGCGAACAGACGATCGTCGTGACGTTTGGGATATGACGTGGCAAACGTACAGCGCTTCGTGGCCGCGCAGGAGTCGCTCCAGAAGAAACGAAGCCTACGGTTGGGGCATTGGTGGACGACGTCCACACAATCGAGTGGACCTCGTTGATCGGGTCGTCCTGGAGCCACATTAGGCGGCGCCGCCGCCACCACGTTTGAATTTTCACGCACTTTTCGCGCCGAAGTCGGTTCTGCGCTTCGTCGTGCCGCCGTTTGGCCTGATGCAGACGAAGCCGTCAGGATGAAGGCTGTCGGTCAAGATCCTGCCTGTCGCTCGAGGAATTGAACGAGGAGGGATTTCTTCCGCCGCCAGAGCCGCTGGAGGTTGACGGCGAGTCGCTCCTTCTTGTGGCGGAGAATGTGCCGCGTGTGCAAGAGCGCGTTGCTTCGGATGTAGCGGAAGCGCCGTTGGATCATGCTGGCGGCATCGGACACGCGCTGGTTCTCGGCTTGCCGCGCGTGTTCTTGCGTGAGAAGGCGGTCGTAGAGCACTCGCGTGCAGTGGCCGCGATAGAGGCACTAGAGAATGGCAATGTCGTATATGATGTCATTGCAATGATGACAAGGTTTACTTGGATGGCCAAGGCTGCTTGACTTTGCCGAAGGAATATTGTTCGATGATGGGGCGAGAGCTGGGCAAGTTCCGTTCGGAGGAGTCGGTCGTACGGCGCACCAGCCAATCGGCCTTCCTACAAGCAACACTTCGTCCACTGCATTTGACAAGTCGACGCACAATCGCTTGGATGCGATGCCTTCGATTCGCTTCGTGGGTGTAGAACGCGTGCATGTGCTTGATGAACGTGCGTGCAAGTTTCTACACTCAAGATGTATCATCATCGTGTCATATGGATACAACCAACTTGAAGCGTGCGCGAGGCCATGTCTTGTGCGGCAAAGAGCGGCGCAAACCTACAATGTACCGCCAACCACAACATCAGTGCGCGGAAATCGACAACTCGAGGGTACTTTTCGCCCTTGTACTTGACGAGCACCTTGCGCGCGCGGAGAGCAGTATACGGCGATGCCGCATACTCGGCCAGCGCCGACTCGATGACGAGAACCTTTTGTCGCTTGGCTCGATCGCGCCCCCACACACCACGCAGCATGGCCGAGAGTTGGACTTGCGCCGCGACTTCGGATGCAAGTGGTGCACTGTCCTCCTCTTTAGTCAATCGGAGGCAACTATGTCAAAGTACCTCCACTGCTGGGGATACCACTCGAGCAACGTGCCGCGGACGTCTGTGCGGTAGCGGCCAAAGTAGAGACTGGTCTCCATGGCAGCAACGGCAGGAACCATGTCGTTGCACTTGAAGAAGAGCGAGCCAAGCGTGTACCACATGCTCGTTTCAGGTTCCCAGCAAAACGTCGTGCGGTCCCATTCGCGCGTATCGACGCGTTTGATGCCTTCTTGTGCGGCGTCGACCGCCAAGACCAGCTCGTCGCGCTTTTCAAAGTATGCGATCCAGACGTGCCACGTCGTGCACGTGCGGAACCAGTCCATCCATCCTTTGCCCAAGATCGGTTCGATCACACCCAAGTGGAGCCCGACGCGGTAGAGCTCCTCGTACGTCTTGGCTGCGTACTTGACGGTGCGCGAGATGGCCGTGACTTCGTGGATGCGCGCCGTGACGTAAAGCACAGTCAGATAGAGATCCGTCTACGTCGTGGGTCAGTGGCACACATGTGTGGTGTCGTGTGGACCTTGGAAACGTCCTTGTCGATGATAAATTTGCAATAGTCGCAACACTGTTCGAGCATGTCTTGCTTGGCTTTGGCGTCGACTGTCGCGGGCGTTTGTTTTTGAAACACAATCGAGTGGAACATGAGGATGACGGCGCGGAGCACGACTTCGTCGAGTTTGGCAAACGTTGGAAACGACTAGACAAGCGTGAGCCGCACGTCGTCGCCGCAGGACGGACAAAGAGGAGGGTTCGAATCACACCAAGCGCATGGTCGAATTCGCCCAGGCCTTCCAACACACGAGCAAACTCGAACATTGCATACGGGCTCGTGCACACTTCGATGAAGCGCATGCCGTTCTACGACAGATGGTCAAGAGTTGTGTTGTCTGGTGTTTGCCACGACAGCAGACCTCGTAACACGATTTGGCGTCCCACAAGAGCCCCCAATCGTGGTTTTGCTTGTAGAGCAGCCAGCACGCGCGTGCGAGGGTGCGCCACATCTTGCCTGAATTCGCCCCAAGGTAGACAGCTTGGCTGAGACGCTCGATCGTTTTCACATAGTCGTGGAGATGGTAGTAGGAATAGCCCTGTCGTTCGTAGCTCTTGGGATCGTTGGGATACCAGTCGATGTATGGCTGGTGGTACTGGAGAATGACCGAGTAGACGGCGCGGACGAAGCGGTCGTGGGAGCTCTTCTCGAGCGCGGCCTTGTTTGCGTCAAAGAGCTTGGCCTCCGCGGCGGGCGTGAGCTTGGTCTTGTACACCACGAGCGCCTCCACGGACGTCGACGCGGCGGCAGCCTTTTTACTTGCTTTGGGTTTCTTCTTGATGCCATCTCGCTTCCGGCCACCTCCGCGCGGCGGCGGCATCGCACGAGTCAACAGCCTCGTTGATTGGCTCGTTGTTGAAACGGACACGGGCTGTTTCGGGAGGAGGAGGCGCATATGACAATTCCAGCGGTGCAACATACACGTCTGAAGATGGCCTCCAGCTTCAAATGCCGACACAATAAAGCAACATGTTGTATTGGGCGTCGATTGGACAGGATTGCGTCGACAAGACACACGCTATCGAGTGGATATGTGAGAGGATTGCATCTCGTCGACGTGCAGCCCCCACCCATGTCACGTGCCAGCTCCTCTCTTGCCATGTGTACTTGGTACTACTCAATTGGGAGATTGACGTCCAACAACAGATATGCCATCAATGGAAAAGCATGTGTCGCCGGTGTCCCATCGACGGGGGCGATGATGGCACCTCTGGGTGCTTCAAAACGCAATTCTGCTTTTAATTACATGCCAAATTCCCCAAAAAAGTCCACGTCCTTCTTGACTTCTTTCTTGGGGGCGGCAGGAGGTGCCACGACGGGGGCAGGTGGAGCAGCGGCGGCGACCGACGGAAGCGGCGCCGATTGAAAGGCACTCGCAGTCGGCTACTGCAACATGACCCACCGCTTCAGAGGTTGCCTACCTTATCCAAATTCGAAGAGGACGACGCGCCAAACGAACCGGATCGCAGCGTCGACGAAGCAGGTTTCTCGTACGGCGTCGCGCCAATGCCTTCGTACTTGCTCGTTTCAGGCAAATTGGGATTTGTGCGGGGGAAAAAGAGATTGCCGTCGTCGGCCGCGGCGGCGGGCGCGGCGTTGGGATCGACGAGCGACTGCGCATTCTTGAGGAGCGAAGTCGTCGTGGACGTCAAGAAGGACCAGCTCGACGTCGCGGTGGCCTTGACCGAGTTGGTCAATTCGGGGTCCGTGAGCTAGTGCGACGCAGAATGAGCGTAAGATGACGAGACGAGGGCATACCTTGGATTGGACGGAACTCCAGCCCGAGCTAACCGAGCTCGCGAGTTCAGGGTTGTTGACGTAGCTCACGGCAGACGTCGCGGCGGTCGAAACAGTCGTCGAGAGCAAGCTAAACGCAGACCCCAAGGAACTACATGACGTGTGAGGCATCATCAAGAGGACAAGAGGTCTACCTCGTGACATCGCCATACCCGCCGCCGCTCGAGTAGTTGGCGCCACTGCCGCTACTGTTGCTGCTGCTCGCGCCGCCACTGCCAATGCCTTGCATGCCACCGGCACCAAACTTGGCCGCCATGCGCGCACGGGCTTCTTCACGAAGGCGCATTTGGCTGCAAAAGATAAGGAAGACCAAGAGGAAGATCGCGACGTACCGCGCAACGTAGTCTTGCTCCGATTCGCCCTTCAAGGCTTCGACGCCGTTAGTGTCGCCATGGGCAGATGCGGCGCCGCCGTTTGGAAGCGATGACGGATCCCATCGCGGCAATGGCGCGGGGGTCGTGCCGTCAACCAGCGCGTTCAAGCTACATGACAGGTAAGAATCATGGCAGGATGGGTGATCGACCGGTTGCGGAAAGCCTCGGCTTGGGGCGTGTTGTACTTTTGCGCAATCGAGAGCGTCTTTGGGACGCCGGCCTTGTCAAATTCGCCGCGAAAGTGGTCGTTGCCACCCAACTAAAGAAGACATGTCCTTAAAATCGCAATGTCGTCGTCCGGCATGCACCTGCATGAGGCGGATCTGCTTGTCCGTCCACGAGTCCATGGACACCGAGCGAACGAACGAGATGTGCACACCGAGTCCGCGGTGTCGGCCCGAGCATTCCAGACACATGAAGGTCCCGTAGGAGACCGTGGCCCATTGCGGATACGGCGCGTCGCAGTCGACGCATTTCTACGCGGTGCGCTTCCATGAGATCCACGGGAGAGAGAGGAGATGGATATGCATCATGCGCTTACGTTGTTTCCGGGGAGCTTGCGCAGCTCTTGCTGCACACTCAATTCCATTTGGTGCGCCATCTCGCCGTCGGTTTGGCCAAGTTCAGATATGGCGGCACTCCGAATATGTTGCGTTCTCTTCCGGATAACGGAGGTCGATTATCCGGATGATCGACTACACCTGCAAAATGTATGGGGAGGCGTTGAAACCTCGCGCCCAATCAACGCTGGCAAAGTGGCAACTTCGACGATCAAACAAAAATGGAGCGATTTGGGGATCTGGGGAACGGCGCGGATGGGCGGCGGACCACATATGGCGTTCTGGTACGAAGGAGAGCCCAATGAATAGATGGGCAAAGGTAGGTCCGCCATGATATGCTCCAGGATGTATGTGGCTGCGAGAGGCGGGCCAGGGCAACGATATACTCCGGATGATATTACAGCCAGCAAGTCATTTGTTGCACACAGCCCCGAGTCATGCACATAGTCGTCAAGGGATACGTTGCATTGCGGGCACATCAAACATGGTGCCACGATGCTGCAAGGGCATGGTCGCAGGAAAGGTCGGCAGCAGGCTCATGTTCGATCCACGGACCGTGGTTTGATTTGTCGAATGGTATCCTCCCGGCATTGTGATTGGTCCACCCGGCACTCGTGACGTGGCAAAACATCAATGTTGTACAGAATTCGACTAATCTACAAGGCGATTGCGACCCCCACGACAGCGTTCTGCGTGAGCACGAGGAGCGAGGCGTCGGTGATGAATTGGACACCAAAGATGGCATCTTCCGAGGGCAGTTCATGCAGATACGACGTCCGCGTGTGTTCCTTGGTGGCATCGGGCCGCCCTTTGTAGAGAAAGAGCCGCTTTTCAAAGTCGGCGAGGAGTGCGAGCGAGCCCGAGGGGTGAAACTGCGCAAATTTCTTTTGGGTTTTCGAGGCCTGGACGTAGCCAAAGGCGGGAAACGTGGCTTCGTGGACGAGCGAGAGATGGTGCGGCGCGTACTCGACGCGAAAGACGAGTCCATGGACGTCGTATTGGAAGAGGAGGCGGTCCGTGTACAACGAACTCGGGCCTACGCGTAACAGTGAGCACCGGAATTCGAAAGCGTTTCTAACGTACCCAAGACTTGAAAGCGGCGGCAGTCGATTTGATACGACGCGGTCACGGTCGATTCGCCAAAGTGGTAGGCATACAAGATGGCTGTGGCATTTGGATCAATGTCGTCGCACTCTTCGTATCCGCCAAGCATGGAATCGGTCGTGGGGACTTCGAGCGGCGCGTCGTGGGCCGGGTGGATCGGTGCCGACGGCGGCGCCGACGAATGCAGCGGCTGGTCGAGGCTGCTAAAGGGCGTCGACGACGGAAGGAAGCGATCGTAGAGTGGCTTCAACTCGGCGGGATTGAGCGGCGCCAGCGGCAGGTCCGGGTTGAGCACGTCCCCCGAGAAGCCGAGACCGGCGCGCGGGGCCTTGAACACATGTCCGCCGGCGTCGTCGGCTTCGTGGTGCCGCTTGTGCGAAGGATGGTCGGCCATGGGCACTTTGAGGTCGTGTTCGTCTTCGACGAGGAGGACGAGTTCGTGCGGCGCAACAAAGTGGGCAAAGCGGACGGCCTTGCCGCCTTCATGGACAAGGGTGCAGGCAACGTCTTGAACCGATGCGTGGAAGTTAATTGTGAGCGCATACACGCGGTAGGTGCCAGTAGACGACAAGCTTCCGACGAGGCAATGAAGGGACTCGTCGGCGTCGGCCAGTTGGGCTTGCAAGAGGAAGAGAGACGTGGAACCCAGAGGAGAACAGGTGAAGAGGACGCTCCATTGGCCTTGAAGAGAACCAAACACAAAGAGCTGCCCCGCTCCGTCGGTGAGGACACCCATGTGTGGCGCCACGAAGCGAAGAGTGGGGTTGTCCGACCGAGTCTTCCCTGCGGCGACGGTCGCGATTTCCGGCACGGTGAGCAGCACCGAGGATTGGATCCCCGTCGAGGCGAGGTCAACTTGAACGACGTCGCCGCTTTGACTGATGTAATACGCGGCATGTGGGCGGTAGGGATTGCTCGCGAGGCAGTTGTGGTAGACGCGGGCGTTCCAGACTTCCTTGGGGGCGGAGGCAGGCGCTTCCAGTGGCAGGAGGAGCGGCTTGAGAAGCGGTGCCTCCACGGCAGTCTTCCCAGCGAACGAGAGCACGTAGTTCTCAAAGGCGTCGTCGATCGAATCTTTCTTGATCTCCATTATGGCAGTGTCCTTCTCAATGGATCTTGTTGAATGTGTGCCAGAAAAGCGAGCTGTGGAAAAGCCCTCCAAGCATAAACACGCAAATGGGCAACACCATGGCCGTTGTACCCTAAACAATTTTCATGGATACCCTAAATAGGACAGCATGCACTTTTAAATGGTTCGACCAATGAAACTCCAGAATTAATGCGATTGGACAAAATTCAAAAGTTGAAGCCACGCAAGAAATTTCGCAGATTCGCCGGTGATTCGTCGCAGCCGTCCACCTCTTTGACGCGGCCTCACGCCCTGTCGCCCCGCGCCGTGGACCTGGCGTCAGCCTGTCTTCCTGCCCACCGCATCCTGCATGTCACCACCCACGAGCGTCCATCCCCGTGAGCATGCAACGTTCCTTCATGCATGCTGCATGCCTGTTGCCTCATGCGGCATGCGTCCACGTCTTCGCCATTGGCATCATGACGGCATCGATGGCTTGCACCGCATCAACAAGAGGATGTCGAACCCATTTCGCGCTGTAGACGCGACCGTTTGAACCACTCGCGCGCGTGTTGACGTCGACTTGGGCAGGCCCGGCTTTGGGACACTCAGTGTTTATGCATCATGGGATTGGCCAATAATCGACCAATCAAGATATCGTTGAAGGGTGCAGCTCATTTTCCTTTTTGCTTCTTTCGAACAAGGAGCGTCCGCGGCGGCGACATGGAATTTTGGGGCACATTACAAAAATCACTCGGCGGCGGCTCCGTGGCGGCCGACTCGGACGCATATGTGAACAAATTCTTCGACAACACACCTGCCGACGACGCATGGAAGATGGACGAAACCGCCGAACGCGTCAAGGACTTTGTCGCGACACAGCTCCAGCAAGGACGCCGCGTTGCACTCGTCACGTGCGGGTCCGCGACGGTACCTCTCACGAGTGAAAGTGTCATGGACGGCGTGTCCTTTGGCGATCGCGGTGCTGCGAGTGCAGAACATTTCCTCCGCGCGGGTTACGCCGTCATCTTTCTGCACCGATCGGGGTCGTTGGCACCATTTTCACGCCATTTCCAACTGTACATTCGCGACAATCGCTTCCTCTCGATGCTGAGCATCCACGACGAAGACCACACCCTCCGCGTTGAATCCCTTGAATCTGACGAACAAGAGCGGCTCGCAACCGTTTTGACCGAAGCGAAGGCGACCAAAGCACGCCTCTTCCACCTCAAATTTTCCACGGTCCAGCAGTACCTCTACCTCTTGCGCATGGCGTCCGAAGCGCTGGATCCGGCCGCTGCGCGCGGGTTGATTTTCCTCTCGGCGTCCGTCTTGGACTACTACGTGCCGTGCGTCGCGACGACGGGGAAGAAGGAAGCGTTGACGTTGAACCTCGTCCGGACCCCGAATTTGATTGCGAAAATTCGACGAAAATACGCGCCCAAGGCATGTCTGGTCACACTCAAGTCGGTGGCCGACAAGGGACAGATGCAAAGCGCGGCGTTCCGCGACATTGAGCGATGGGGAGTCGACGTCGTCGTCGCCGACTCGCCCATGCTCCCAAACGAGTTGGCGCTCATTTCACCGCAGGAAGAGTTTGTTGTGAGTCCGCCGCAGAATTCGACGGCCGCCGAAGCGATCGAGCTTGAGGTCGCGTGCGCTGCCATGCTCGTGGAAATGCACCGCGCGTGGTCGGCGCGCCGCCAAATTCTGAAATTGGGCAAGCCGCTCCTCCTCCTCACGGCCAAGTTTTCAATGATGAAAGAGAACGACACGCTCAACGAAGATGCGATGGGGAACAAGAACGTGCCGTTTAAGTGCGGCATTCACATTCGGACCGACCGGAGTCTCGGCGACCAGAGTCCAGTCTACGAACTCTCGTCGATCTTCCAGAACAAATCCCATTGCGCTCGCGCGCATGTGTGGAAGCGGACGGATGCCAAGGAGCTCATGATTGCCTTTAGCCCCGCGGGGAACCCCGAAACGATCCGCAGTTTGTGGGGCGACTTGTGGAATGGATGGGACGAAGCTGAGATTGCCGACTTGAAGGAACAGATGGGCCACGTCACACTCACGTCGGCCTTGGTCGGGATTGCGCAAGGGGTGACGGCGACCGTTGGCGGTAGGGTCTCAACCGCGCATGTGTTGAACTGACTTTTTTTGGGTTCTTGTAGGGGATTATTCGCACGCGACGGCGATATTAGGATATATTTACTCGAAACTGGGCACGGCGTGGGCCGAAGGCGAACAGACGCGCATTCGCCAGTCGGTGGAAAACATGGTCGCTGTCAACTTTAACCGCGGCCTCACGGAGATGCAAGGTCTGCACGACATTGAAGAGATTCGCCAAGCCAAGGCCATGACGCAGCACGTGACGCTCCAACGATCGGACACGATGACGTCACAGGTAGACACGTGGATGTGGTCGTCCGAGACTCACTTGGATGGTGGACAGGAAGCCGAGTTGGTGCGGCAAGGGTCGCGCCGCCGCCGCAAGACAAACAGCTTTGAAGTCGATGGCTCGGAAGAAGAAGCCTGGGAGAAAGCAAAAGTTGTGCGCATCCACAAGGCGATCGCAGCCTATTTTGACGACATGGTCGAAGGTGGCTTTATCGATTCCATCATGCCATACGTCGAGGAAGGCTACTCGATCGACGTGACGGGGTACAGCATGGGCGGGATGTTGGGTACGTGCCCACCTTCGTCGTTTGCCTCTTTGTCTGATGGCTCACAGGGCAATTGTTTTTGCTCAAACTCGCCGACGAAGCGTTTCCGCAGTTCCCCGAAAATGTCAAGAAAATCCACGGCGTGTTCTTTGGAACGCCCCGTGTCGGCGACGCCGGGTTTGCTGCACGCATGAAAGTAATGTATGGTCGAGACCAACTGCTCAACGTCATGCATCCGCTTGACACGGTGCATGCGTACCCGCCAACGTCGGAAGGGTATGCCGACGCCATGCTCAAGGTCTTTTTGAAGGAGGATGGCGTGAACCGGCGGACCGCGTCGGCCTTTTCTGTGCTACCCGTCACGCGAGCCATGGACAAGATTTGGGAAAAGGCTACCAAGAAGGAAGAGACGCCCGTGGATCCGTATGTGTCCATCCCATACTCCGCCTCCATATCTTGACTCGTTTGTGGGGACCTAGGTGTACGTTTTGCAATCGTAAGGACCACCAGTCGGAACAACATCGATGCCGCTACTGCACGCGGCGCGGCGACCACCGCGGCGACGCGTGTCCGTACAGAAAGGAAGGCTGTTCATTCTGCGGAAACAAAGCCCATGCGACGGGCGAGCACCGCTGCAGCGTCTGCTCGCAGTTTGGCCATCGCGGCCGCGACTGCCACACCCAAGGCAACGTTGGCACGGTCGAATTGCTCGCGTACTTTCGCTTCCACCATTACCTCTACTACAACACGAACCTCAAGAAGAACGTCGAGTTCTCAACCGAGTAGTCGAAGCCCCTCTTATTTATTTAATTTCGCGACTTCGTTCGTCCAGTCTGTTTTGCCCCTTTGTGTTGGCCTTTCAACGTTGTCGACGTCTTTGCTCTTGCATCATTTGAAACGCTCGAAACGGATTCGAGCATTTGATTGGCTGTTTGGGCCTACTCCACGGACCAATCAAACACGAAACACCGGCATATTCAATACAAGGCCGCCGCGGCTGGTGACTTGGCGCGGATGAAGGAACAGCATGCGGACCCGACTGAGATATGCACGGCCAATGGAACGACTCGTGCACAAAGGGCGCGATGGACCAAGCGGCGGCGACTGGGAACCTCTTTTTCGTTCATTCGTTGCAGCGTCATCGGCGGCATTGCACCGAAGGCGATATCGACAATGTCGCCGAACACGGCCATCTGCACATAGTCGAGTAGCTTCACGAGAACCGCAAAGTGGGTTGAACGACCTCGACGATGGACGACGCTGCCACCCATTGCCATCTGGAGGTCGTCCAAGGGCTCCACGACCACCGCGAATAATGCTGCACGACCAACACCATGGACGAATTGACATTTGAGAGTTGTGCAATTTCTCCAGACCCATCGCAAGGAAGGTCACTCGCGGGACGCGCTCCACCGCGCAATTGAAAATGGACATACAAACGTCGTTCAATACCTCGCACCCCATCGATGACGTTGTACGTATACCATGAGGTCAGTCGTACCAACGTTCGTATTGAAATTCATCCATTAGGTCAAAAGAGGCGTCGGAGCGTCTGTCATGGCCGTCTGCCTGTGTGTGTTGAGTTTCCCTGGAAGAGTGCGATGTCACGACTGGCGTTGAATACTTAGTGGGTTTGCGATCACGCCGACTTCTTGTCGTCGGGGGGTTGCCTTTCATGCGACAGCAACAATCCTCGACACTTGCGAAATGGGCTGTCAAAATCGGGTTGCTTATTCTATAATTTGGCATCTCATTGGTGCAAATTCTTGGTTTGATTCGCTTGAAAGTGAGAGGGGATATTTCATTGGCCATAGGTTCGAAATTCAAGCACTCTCATTGGTACACACCATAACGATGGACCAATCCGAGTGAGCTAAGTAGGGTCCCCAAGAAGATACTCTGGACGCGCGATCGCCTTCTGACGGCAAACGTACAAATGCCACAACAGGTGCGATCTTCGACACTGCGAGTGTGCGTGCACTTGATTGATGGAGCCAAGGACAGCACGAGCGCTTTCATTGTTCCACAGGGTCGTTCACAGCGCCTTTCATGCGATATGCAAAGGTTTGGCCTCTCATCTTTGGCTTCAAAGTGCCTTGAATTCATCTATTTTGCTCCAAACTCAGAGGGCACAGCTGGCCACTCCCGATCTTCTCATCGATAGCTCATGACAGTCGCAAGGAAAGGCCAATCTTTGGCTCAAATGGGGCGCCTCGTATCCTCCATGAGCCGCCTGGCGTGGGACTCGGTGGTGGATTCGCGAGTTCTCCCTCCAATCCAAAATACTAAAATACTGGATCGCGTTTGAGGAGGGTTGACATGGCATCGCATTATATTTTCAAGTAAATATTTTGACTTGACTTTCCTCCCCGAATGATAAGGAAATGCGGTCAGCATGCACCCCATGCCGCAACTAAATCCATCGTGCATTGTGTTGTTTGCGTGATTGTCTTGGCAGAGTATTGGGATGTTGTTGCTTGATTGGTATCGCTGGTATCTGGCATGGTTCGACCCTTGACATCAAATAGTTTATTAATTCTGGGAAGTAAAAATATTATACACGCCAAAAACCTGATTCGACAGAGAAATCTTTTATGAGGGATCCGGTTAAAATGGCCAGTTCGGTCCGGTATTTCCGGATGAGCCCGTTTCATTGCGTTTTCGTGTCCGGCGGCGAGCAAAGAGCACGATCGGCACGACTGCTGTGCGACTCGTTCATTTCGAAAGATGACCAAGCAAGACAGCATCGTGCCGCCCCACCCGTGCGCCGAAGATACCGAAGACGGCCGCATCGTGGTGATGGTTGACGAAGACGATGTGCTTGACCTCACTGTGGATGCGCTTGAGGATGTGGAAGACCAAGACGGCGTGAATGAAGATCTTGATGACGTCGAAGCGTGGTTCCACCATGGGGAAGGGCATCAAGCCGCGCGCGAAGAGAGTGGACGCGGGTACCCTGGATGGAGCCACGAGGCGTGGGCCAAGCAACTTGAGAAAGGACATCATGGAGGTAGTAGACACAAGGGGTCGCACGAAGACCCCGAAGAAGGACGGGACCACGAACACGGCCACGCCCACGAAGAAGGTCGTGGACAGTGGCGCGAACATCGCGGCGAAGAAGGCCGTGAGCATCAACATGAACATGCTCATGAAGAGGGCCGTGGTAGCTGGCGCGAACACCATGGCGAAGGAGGCCGTGGAGAAGAACGACATGAGAAATGGCGCGAGCACCATGGGGAAGAAGGCCGTGGGCATCAACATAAACATGAACAAGGCCGTGGTAGCTGGCGTGAGCACCATGGCGAAGAAGGCCGCGAAGAAGGACATGAGCGTGCTCATGAACAAGGCCGCGGGAGCGAACATCACGGCGACGAAAGCCATGAAGGGAAAGGTCGTGGTGAAGCCCGCGAGCATGGTGAAGAAGGACATGATGGAGACCGTCGTGAGTGGCACAAACACAGCGACCGTGGTGACAATGCGACAAAGTGGGCCAAGAATGCCACGAATGCCACGCATCACATCCATTTCCCTGGCCATGGCGATGGCCAACGGATCAAGCAAAACGCCACGCACAGTGGCAACTGGACCAACTCATCCATCCATTTCCCAACCCACGGCGCTGGAGATGCGTTTTCAATGTCGTTGGATGCTATCAACCAACACAAGAACGACGTGGGATATGTCGCCGGGGGTGTCGCTGCCGCCGCGCTCGTCTGCTTGGCTGTCTTCAAGCTCGTCCAAAAGACACGCGCCCGCTCCAAGTACCAATCCATCCGCTCGACACTCGAAGAAACCAACCATTTGGTTTAAACCTGCCGCGTGTCCTTTGTTGCATGAGTAGTCATTCGAAAATAGCCCTCGTGTGCTTTGCGTAATCTTGTCATGCATTTGATGGAAGGATGCGAGTTGAGGGTGACAAAACATCGCATAGCCAGTGGTCTTTCCATTGGAAGTCGCAACACATGCATACCAGAAACATAGATTACGTAGAGTTCACGTCTGTCGACTCTGAGGGTCAAGCAATACTTTGCATTTTGGCGTTTGGCCGCCCAGCGCGCCATTGTCGACAGCCGGATCGTTTGAGCAGCTCTCTTCGACGCCAAAACTCAACGACAAGAGCCGCTCGCTCGTGCTCGACACTGTCAGCCCCAACTCGGAAGGTGTGGCAGACACATAACTCACTTCGTCGGGGTTGGACACCCACGACGTCTCCTCCATCTTGGGAGTGTTCACTTCATTGTAGGGGCACAGTTGGACGACAAATCCAGTCGGACTTGGGCTCCCTTGCCCGCGTTCGAGGTCACGGGGGGGAGATGACGTGGTGGTGGAAGCATCGTCGTCGTGTGTGCTAGTGTCCAGGCCGCTGTCTTGCTTGCGTCCAATTTGTTGAGTAGTCGGTCGGAAGCACACTGCCAAGAGGGGCGCGAGGAGCACGAAGAAAAGGACAGCGACGACGACGACCAAGCCCAGCCAAAGTAGAGAGTGCGACAAGGCGGCCTCGAGGGCGTCTTGCATGTGGGCCGTCGATGGCGAGCTTTCCGTCCTTTGAAGTTGACGTTGGGGGGCACTGGGCATTGCCCCAGGAGCGGTGGCGACGGGCGAGCTGTAGCCAGCTACAAACGTCTTGTCGGTTGCGGCGATGGCGCCTTTGAGGCACGCAAGGAGGATGGCGATGTTGATCATACTCTGACCTAGCAAATGGAAAAATGGACTCTTGAAGATGACGGCGTCGTAAAAACCATGTCGGGTGTAAAATGCAAGCGTGTAGAGGTGTCGGTGGTGAACCAAGGCTTCGTGACGCACGAGTTTTGACACATCCTGAGCTTGGTGGGGTCCTTCTCTAATGCAAAACCTCGCAATATTTTGCTTGGCGCGACTTCCTTTGGTCGTTGATTTTGAAGTTGAAGACTGTTGTGGTTGCTTACCCAAGGTCGCAGTTCAAATCTCTCTTCGATGTGTTGCAAGTTGCAAGCCTCTAGAAAACACAGCGTTGATAGCGCAAGGAATCACCAACGTATGGACTACCGCCACATTGAATGATGTCTCAGCGTGCCCCTTTGAACATACTCGGAAATACATCATTCCCAATATCCTTGGAGAGGGTCATTGGCTGCGTACGAAGCTCTCACGCCTCCGTCGTCGTACAAGCAACGCATTCTTGCAAGGTTGTTCCCTTCTTCGCAATCATTGAAATGAGGTGGACCCAGCAGTACAGGAATCCGGGTATTTGCCGTGGCTCGAGACGTCACCATGACATGGTCGCATGCACAGGACGACACGGAAACACATTTCGAGTGGATTTTGTTCTATAGACTATGTCCTTCTGGTGGCGACGGAATCTTGAAAAGACTCGTGAGCATGCTCTTCTCGCTGTATTCCGTCGCGTATCGCTCGACGACTTCTTCAATCAATTTCCGGCGCGTCGTGTACGGCGCCATGTACCATTGCGTCTGTTGGCGGCACGCTCGGTTGGCGTTCATGACGGTCTACATGCAACGGGTTGAAGCACATCGGGTCTGCATTCACTGTACCTGTCGCACCAACTCGGGCAAGTTGGCTCGGCTGACAATCATGCCAGTCATCAACGGCCCAAACAACGGAACCTACTCCTTTTGTTAGATTGGATTTCATGGCCGTGCTCCGTACGTTGGGTTTTGTGAGCACTTCAATCAGATAGAGCCCTTCGTACATGGGCTCCTTCAATGGAAAGATGACCACTTGGACGAAATTGAAGTTGCTACACACACATATGACCCACGGCGCGTCAGCCTCCATTTTTACCTCGTGATTGTGCTTTGGCTGTACGCGCGCATGTTGTCACTCCAAACGACGTGGACATAGTCGTTGCCAACATGGCGCTTCTTGTCGATTTGCTGCGGGTCGCTATCCTTTGTCGGCATCATCGTCACAACGTGGAAAATGAGCTCGGACGTCGAGTTGGAGTAGTACACCGTTTTCGTTCCGTTCGAGAGCGACTTGGGGTTCACATCGAGTCCACCGACAAAGCCTCGATGGGAAGCCAAGTCAATCTACACATGTCCCGCGAGGTGAAATCCCACGTCCGTTTCGTCCTTGTCGTACCTCCCAGCCCAATTCCATGAGGAAATGCTCGTACTCGACGCTGCCGCTCGTGTTGCCAAGGATGTCTTGCTGTGTCGATTGCGTCGGACCGACATAGACGACGCCAATTTTCATCGTCTCTCGACTCGGCGCCTTGTCCAAGTGTTTCAGTGACCGCTCCAGCTTGACGCCGTTGTCGAGAAGCTGGACGTGGTGGTGCGACGCCAAGACATCGTTGGGTAAAATACCCACGTGGCCCAAGAAGAGGCGACACATGTCCAGCGGCGCGAGTCGATTCGGGACGACAAGCGTAGACGTGGACGGGAGTGCCTTCTTCGGGTTGAGCATTCCGTTCGTGGCCTTGACATGCAGCGTTTCCGCGCAAATACGGACGTTCACTTCCATCACCTACGAGGGATGACGTCACGATAGACAGTGCTGGCGTGACACGTACGTTGAACGCGTCGTAGAGCAGGAGCTGCGGTGGAATTTGAAAATTGGACCACGTCGAGTCGTTTGATGGAGTTTGCTGGCTCTTGGCATGCGCGTCGTTGAGCGAGGCGATGAATCGGTCCAGCCGCCCTTCTTTCTCAAAGCAGTGCGCTTCAATGTGATCCAACGCGCGTTGGAAAAGAGCCAGTGAGACGGATGTGTTGTTGGTTTGGGCGTCTTGGATGCCGCTCTGAACATGCGACGCCACGGCGTACGGAAACTTGATGCTAAACGTACTCTCCGAGGAAAAATACTCCCAGTAGAGCAAACTCGCTTGGCTCAATCGGTCGCTGCCTTCAAACGAGCGCTCATATTTCTTGATCGCGTCGCTACAGAGGGCGTGTCAGAAACGGAGTGTGCCACACACGTGTCGTACCAGAATTCAATGATGTCTTTCCCGTCTTCTTTGGTCAAGAACGTTTTTAAATACGAGTAGCACTCTTCGTCGTGAATGAGTCGCTGGAAGAACGAAAAGCCAGGTTCTGCCGATGAGTCTTTGTACATGGGTCCCACCCTCTGTTTGGTCTTGAGTTGCTCCCATTCCATGTCCAAGTATTTTTGCATCGTGTAGCGACCCCCGAGTAAAGTCTTGTCGATCAAATCTCCGCCACAGTCGCGGTAATGCATGGGGATGCTGTCGACCAAGAGGTCCAAGAGCGACCGTTCGTGGTCGAGCGATCCAACGTACTCGTGGTCAGGTTCGATCGTGAAGAGTTGACAGACGGGTACTTGGGATGCTGCTTTCGGCTTGGCTGGTTTCGTCGACCCTTGGTTGCATTGGCACAAATAAATGTCAAAGTTGCCGGTGCCGAGACCAGGATGCGACTCTTCGTGGAACACGTATAGCGGCATCGACGGCAGCGTGTTGCCCTTCACCATCGCTTTCTTGGCCACGGGAAACGGGATCAGCGTCGTCGTCGATTTGCTATTGTCATGGACTGCCTGCTGCTTCTCCGTCTTCTCTTTGAGCACACGCCCGCCGCAGATGTTGCACATGTCGGTCGTCGGCATGTTGGCATGCGCCACGGCATGATCCATGACAACTTCGAGCCGCTCGCGGCACTCGCCAAGCGGTGGCGTCGTTCGGTCCCACGGTTCGCAGCCTTGTTCGTTGGTCGAGATGGGCGCTTCGACTTCGGTCAGCTTGGGCTTGGCGTCCGTCATCGCAACGGCGTCCCACGTAAACGTGCCCGTGATGTCTCGCACGACGATGCGCGCGGTGGGGGCATCGACACTACCACCATGTCAACCATAGCAACCAACAACTCCTTGATGTACCTGCCCACGACCGTCAAAACGATCGAATTCAAGTAGACAAAGCTCAGGGACGTCACGTTTTCGTTTTCCTTGTCGTCGAATTCCGTACACGTCGAGACGAGTTGATCAATCCCAGCGGGGGACGGAAATCCGTGCAGATGGTGCAGCTACGAGCACAATCAAGACATGCTGAGAGACACCAGTGTGTACCAAATGCATCAAAAAGCCTTCTGCCGCCGATGCAATGTCTGCAAAACACTATCGCAACGTTAAGCACCCAACACGCATGACAGTGTACCTGCAGGGACGGTTTGTGTCGGTCCGGGTCCAACGACGCGCGCATGGCCAAACCGAGAAAGAGCAACGGCGTTTCAAGTTTGCGCTGCTTTTTTCTCGCTTCTTCCACGACGCTCTGCCAGTCTGACTGCGTCGGGATGCTCCCGATGAGGGCGGCCTCGAGCGCCTGGAAGAGCAGTTTGAGCACGGCTTCGTCGTCGAGGAGGGACGTGCAGCCCATGAGCCAGTCCGTGAGCCCTTCAAAAATCGTGCTGCTCTTGGCCGCAATCGCTTTGAGCACCGTGGACCCATCGTTGAATGTGCCGCCGCCTGCTCTGGGCGGTCCCTCAAAGGTAGACGCGCGGCCCTGCAGTTTGTCTGGCGCCGACCACGAATTGGATCGCTTTCGCACGGCTTCCAGCGCGGACGGCGCGGCGGTGGGCGACGTCGGGAGGTTGTTGTTCTGGTGGGGCGATAGGCCCTCGGGGTGTTTTTCCAGCTGGTCCCGGATGACCGTCGACGCATCTTCGACCTGTTGCTGGACGAGGAGCGAGAGCGCCATGACAATGTGTTGGACCAAGCCTGGCTCGTACGCGTGCAACGCTTCGTGGTATTGGTGCAACGCGTGGATGGCACTGAGAGCCGTCTGCGCCAGCACAACGTCCGGTGACGCGCACGTGTCACAGAGGAGGACCACATATGTCTTGACGAGCGGAGTGGGCGTCGTGCGCAGTTGCAGGACGACCAAGAGGTACAAGCCCCAGAGGGCCTTTTGCTGCACTTCGGTCCCATCGGACGCGGCAAAATCCACGAGTCGTTGAAAGCATCGACCGACGACCTCGTGGAATTCAACGTCGAATTCAGCGAGGAGTGGAATGTCGCCGTCGTTTTTCACCGGGACTGGCAAGTGGGCGAGCTTGGCCTGCCACGATTCATGGGCGACGTGGGGGTACTGGCCCGGCAACGTGAGGATCCCAAAGAGCAATTGGACGGCCGAGAAGCAGTGCTGCTTCATGTCGGGGCCGTAGCGGACGAGGCGGGTCGTGTGGTGCTCCGTGAGGGCGTCGATCGCGTGCAGAAACGCGGGCACAAGCACGTGGATGCCGACGAGGCACCGGCCAAAGAGCGTCGACGCGTGGTTGAGGATCGTCGCGAGGAGGCTAAAACGCGTCGTGTCGTGGAGCGCCGCGTGCACGATGCGTGCAAACATCGCAACGTGTGCGGGTACCATGGGCAAGTTGGACTTGACCGTGAAGACCAAGCAGAGCGTTTGGAGGGCGACGCATTGGCTTTTTTCAAATTCACTGCCCACGAGTTCGCACGTGGGGAGGAACCACTCGCCAAAAAGCGATACGACCGTGCTGGGCGAGATCCCGAGCGCCGGCGCGCGGTCCATCCACATTGACACAATGTCGAGCACGCTTTCCTGCACGGCTTGCAGAAACGGAGGCTTGAGACTCGCAACCGTGGCGGGGCCGAGGACATGGAGGAGTCGGTCCAAGACGACGAGCGCGTTGTCGACGGTTGGGGCCACGTGCTGCGACAGAAACGGCGAGATTTCACGCGGGAGTTCGTCCTTTTCGACGCCCGGCGGCGTGTAGTACCACTGCAAGATGGCGCTGACCATCTTGATTTCGAGTTTCCACCGCCGAATCAACTCGAGCGCAAAGGCCGACGAGACGGATGGATTGGTGAGCCACTTCTTAACCATCGTGGCCAATTCGATCCAAACGTCGACAGACGTGCCGTTGGGCTGGACCATGCCGTGGATCCACGTGTGGTAGACGGTGGCGACCATGGGCGCGAGAATGGGCGGGCCGAGCGGCGTGTCGCGGAGGAAAAAGGACGCGTCCGTCGTGGCCAAGACCGCCTACGCGCGCGCAGGTAAGCCCCATGCATGGCAGAGAGACAGTACCTTGCGAAGGACGGCAAACGAATGGATATGGAGGGGTTGTTGGGAGAGGAGTTCGAGAAGCTCAATCCCGACAATAAATATACTCGGGTCGTCAAACTGGAGACTCGGGTGAAACACTTGCGACACATGGGCAATCATGGCTCGGTGCAGCTACGCCAAAATGAGTCATCGGGAGACGAGAGCAACACCGTACATCATGAAAGTTGTCCTTCATCGCGGGCGGAATGTACTGCGTGCCCTTGCAGAGCTGGGAATAAAATTTCATGCCGTCCAAAATCAGCTCCGGGTCGCGGTAGGCAAACCGCTGCCTCAACGTTTCCATGATCACGTCCACGTATTCCTTGTGTGCCCACAGCGCGTCCATAAACTTGGGTTTCGAGCGCAATTTGTACAGCCAGCGCGCCATGACGCGCTGAAAACTGCCTGGGCAGTGGTGAAAAAACCCCATCTTGTCGGTCTTGTCCTTGAACCCGACGTCGATGCTCGTTTTGGGGTAGAGCAGCGGCATGTACGAGTGCATGAGCACGTGGCACCAAAACAAAAAGCGCTGGACGTCCACGTCCGTGATGTTGTCGCTGCGTTCCAAGCTCAGGTCCATGACGTACTTGAGCATGTCCACGGGTTCCTCGGCCTGCGTCGGCCCCGACCGCTCCCAGCCGACGACTGTCCCTTCCGTGTACACGCGCGGCGGGAGCGCGACGTTCGTGTTCCCGCTCGCATACGGAGAAAAATCGATGCTCTCGGCGAGGAGGTCCAAATGGGAAAAGCCAAACCCAATGTTGATGTCGGTCGTCGACGTGCCCGAATTGAGCAACTGCGCAGTGTTGCGCAGGCCAAAGTCCGTGTCCATGAGAATGTCCGAGTAGAGCGCGAGGCATCTAACGACGCGCGTATGAGACGAGAGAAAGGAGGACACGCGACGTGGTACCGGAAGGCATATTTCTTGATGTATGGCAGGTTCTCGGCGAGGAGGAGCTTCTGGAAGATCTGGAGAAAGCGGTTGTGTTGCCACCCCGACGCCAGGAGCGCCTTGTTCGACTTGATCAGGACTTCCAACCCCTCAAAGACGTCGTTCCAGTCGTCCGTTTGAAATTTCTTTGGTCGCATCTTCTGCATGATGTTTTTGCTGTCCGAGACGACGTACATCGTCTCGAGCTCCGTGAGGTACGCATGCAGGACGCTGAAGAACATGCTTCCATGGGCAACTTCACCCCAGAAAAGTTCATGCTGATCGGCGTTGCTCGTCTTGAGAAACTCGAGCGCCGTCGCTAATCGCTTGCGCGGGGGTTTGTCCTCAGCGAAGAATCGACTCAACTTCTTCGCATCTAGCTGCGGTGGGGTCGGCGTGCCACCCGAGGCAGCTGAGTTCGACCCTGCTTGCATACCCGCACTCGGTGGATCTATGGACGCGGCGGTGTCTCTGCGGTCGGACCTCGCGGGCAACCGAGATGGGCGATGTGACTGCTTTGTGGTTTAAAGTGGGCACCCCGGATCGCACGCCAGTTATCCGGTTGCGCTCCAGTGCTCTCTAGTAGCCAAGCTTGATATTTGTATGCCAATGAGAAATAGTAGTACTACAGGAATTGCCCTCACTATACGCACTTGCAGAATCCTCGCTTGCCACTGCATTCCTCGATTGAACATCCCTGCAGCATGCCGTTTGCTATCGGTGTATGATCGGAAGTTGTACTTATCGGAAGTGAGAGCCCTCATCAGACGGTGTTTTGACATTTAATTTGACCTCATTATGCATCTTGTGAGACAAGAAATACAGCAAAAACATCAACTTACTCCGGAGATGGTTTGAAACAGTCATTTCCATCCACTCCGTATATTAATATCTTGGAGAATGTATCCTCCCCAGTAAAATAAATAAATTATGGACATTGAAGTGGGAAGTAACTATCCGGACGTCCGGATAACACTCTCTGCGCAACGTTTTGTGTTCTGTGAGGAGATCTTCGGCGATGGCGTCGAAGCGAGCGAAGAAGGACGACGCAAAGGATGGAGAGAACAAGACCAAGAGCAAGAAGAAGGAAAAGACGCCCAAGGAACCCAAGGAACCCAAAACCAAAGCCCCGCCTGCCCCACCTGAGACGCCACCGCCGGCAGGGTAGGTGTTGCTTATATCGCCCCCATTGATCATGAGGTCGTAGACCCGAACTGAACGACCCCGATGCTGTCCAGCTCTTTCGACGGTGCGTAGTACTCAATGCTGAGAAATTGGGTTGTGAACCATACGCGTTGGTAGATATGACCGAGAGAAGGCCAACCACATCACCCGAAGCGACTTCCTCGAGTTGCTACGGGATTACACCGCATGGTACCCGGGACGGAAATGGGACATGCCAGTCATGCCGTGCGCGCTCACGGACGCCGCGGGCATTCCGCTTGGGTTTGAGCGAACGGCGCGGAACTCGGAATTCGAAGCTGGCCAGCTCTTTGAGCGGTAGACGTTGAAATTCTAGGTTTTATCTCAACGTGGTGACGGCAGGTACGATGTGAATCGATCGGGGACGCTTGAGATCAAAGAATTCCAAGTCTTCTATCGGGATTTCAAGAAGCAATTGGCTCCATTCGTGGAAGAAATGCTTTCTCCTCGGACAAGCATGTACACGCCGTTCGGCGGACGGTATGTGTGCCTGCATATGGAGGGAAATGATTTTGCATGTACAAGGTTGGGTCCTTATCACATGGACACCCCGGCGCCATGGATGTCTAATGTACTTGCAGATTGGATGTCATCTTGCTGATGAACCATGATAGCATCATCCTTCCCGTGGGGGTGTCAATGATACGCGGCATTTGTATGAGTCCAAGTTGGCGCAGCTCCACAACATGTGTGAGAGCACACTCGTTTCGCAGCGAGCACTACTCCACGACAAAGTAGCACCACACTCCATATTATGTCATTATGAGAACCTAATCTACGTAGCTGGAAGCCATGCTCGGTGGTCATTTTGGCAGCGGCAGTATGTGGGGGAATCCCATGACACGATCTTCGTCCGACGTATTTATTTTAACACGTCAGTCGAGATGATCGGCATCGCATGTCCTCGTAGGGGGATTATGGGCGAAGGGATACGGTGGAAAGGCTTCAACGCGACATCGACGCCATTGACCGCATCTCGAGTGAAATAAAATCGCGCGTGTATTTGGGTACGCAATGCATTTCTGCATTTATAAAGCTCATGGGATGCTGGTGGCTCAAGGGAATCGAGTGACCACACAAGAGATGACCCAATTTCTGGAAGAATTTCCCCGCGTACCGTCGCCGGCCGGAATACATCATCTTCAATTTTCAATGTAGATGCATAACAAAATGGAGGAACTCGCCGCTAGAGTGTATCCAAACGTGGCGTTCAAATCAGACGAGCGAGAAAAATTGCTCAAAGTAAAAGACCAGGTACGTCTAACACTCGCGCAACGATTTACGTGTGCAATGAAGATGATTTGGGGATTGCTTCAAGAGCGCAACGAATTGCGGCGCCAGCGAGATGCGATGGATGCTCAATTGCGTCATGTGACAGAGCTCAGCGCCCAAGAAATGCGAAAATGGGCCAAGTACGTTGGCAACACAGCCGCATTCTCGATACCGTTTCCCCGAGACGTTTGATTTTATAGATTGACAGACGACATGCAAGCCGAAATCGAGCGGCTCCGAGGCTAAACTTGTTCCAATATAAGCTGTAAAAAAAGAATTGTGATGAAATACAATTAAATAATAATGGCCGCCTACGTCTCGAGGCCGAAAATGTCAAACGTTGGCAAAGCTGCACAGAACGTGAGCACATTCGGTTCAAGCAAGGCAAATGTTTTGCGGTCGACGCTCATGGACGTGAGTTGGGTGAGCGTCGTGATGGAAGCCGGGAGCGATTCTATCGCTAGCGAGTGCACCATTGCTAGTCGCCAAACAATCGTGGCGGTACCATTTCGGTCGAGGAGGAGCGCTGTGAGTTTGGTCCAGTGGGACATTTCCGTTGGCATCGTCTTGAGTTGATTGCCCTGCAGCCAGAGGGTCTCAAGGTGGTCGAGTGTACCCATGCAGCCAGGTATCTAACGTTGTCCTCGCTTGCGCACGTGTGCAAAGTAACGCACCTCCATGAGGGCATTGCTAGAGAGGTTCAAAAAGCGCACAGCTGGTAGCGTTTCCAATCCAGGGGGCAACCGCGTCAGTTTGTTGTTGGCAATGTGCACTTCCACGAGATTTGTCAACGACGCCCATGTATAGGGTGATTCGGCGTCGCTCGACGGGAGCTCCGGCATGGCGTTTTCAGACAAGTCCAGGTAGACGAGCTTGGTCAGGCTAAAGAGCGTCGCGTCGATGCCTTGGAGCCTACAATGGATTGACAAAACTCGCGCAACAAGCATGGGCTGGTTGTGTACTTGTTTTGGATGTACGTGAGGACGCGGATGTTGGTCATGCCTGCCAACACCGTGGCAGGAAACTCGTCGATGCGGTTTGAGCTCAAGCCTGGAGGAAATTATGACGTGGCATACTCTCGTGCCAGACGAGTCGTACTGAGGTTTTGGATGTTGCCCAACGCCAAAAAGGAGCGCGGAAAGTCCACCAGCCGGTTGCCTGATGATAAATGGCGAGTGAGAGATCGACCAAGCTAGTTTTACTTTGAACGTAGAGTGTCTGGAGTTTCTTGGCATTGCCGAGACCCGACGGCAGGGTCTTGATCATGTTGCGCGTCAACCGAAGTGTCGTGAGTTCAAACGCCGTGTCCCATTCCTCTGGCAACATGGTCAATTTGTTGTCGCTCGCGTCGAGGGTTTCCATCCTACGCCACCGCCATGAGACGCCTAATGCATTAGCTGCTGCTGCAAAGACTACTTTGGCAGCACGACAATCGAGAAAGGCAGCGCCGTGAGTGCGTTGTTCTGGACATAAACTGCCTTGAGGTGCACGAGGCGTCCAAATTCCTCGGGCAGCGTCTCGAGCTTGTTGTGGTGGAGCCAGAGTCGCTCGAGCGATTTGAGTTCACAAAATGTTGGCTAAGACGTTGTGGTTGCGTCTCTTGTCATCATGGCTTACCAAAAGATGACTGAGCTGGTTGTGGCTCGCGTCAAAGTCGCGCAAGTGCACGAGTTTGTTGAGAGAGAATGGCAGCTCTGTGAGTTGGTTTCTGTCGATCGCAAGGCGCCTACGCCTGTCAACCACCATCCAACTCCATCGTTGTTGTCGTACTCGAGCGAGTAGAGTCGGCCAAAACTCGCGGGCAGCTGTGCGATCCCGTTGTTGGTCAAGCGCAGCTCCGTCAAGTTTGAGCCGTAGAGGTACGCGACAAATGTGGGCGGGACGAGCGTAATGTCCCTCGCCGAGAGGTCGAGATGGCTCTTGTTGTGTTTGATCACGTCGTGGGCTTCGCGGAGGAGCTTGGTCGACGGCGACGCCCCCATCTCGTAACTGCTCGACGTGAAACGCCCCGGTTTAAACAAACGAAAGGTCAAGTTAAAAAGACGGGGGTGGCGGTGGTGACCACCGCCTCTGCTAAATGATACATCATGGAACCGACAGTTGCTCCTCGCGCTGGTACTAGAACAAGTTGAACGCATCGAACGCGGCCTTGTCGTCGCCCGTGAGCGCGATCGCCGTGTCTTCTGTCGATTCCGGGTACTGGTCAAAGTTGGTGTGATCGCCCGGCCCTTGGATTGGCGGCAGGTACGGCGGTGTGTCGCCCTTTGAAATGACCGTGTTCCAGTCAACGTTGGCAAAGTACTTGTGCTTCTTGACGTCTTCGGCGCCGTTTCGCAGACACCCTAGCGTAGATGTCACGCACTGCGAGTGTCTGCAGACGTACCGAGTCGCTTTGTCCGGTCGTGCGTGAGCAGCTTCTTTATTAAATCCTTGGCCTTGCTGTCTATGTACTTGGGGTATTCGACCTTGCCCGTGAGGATTTTCTGGTAGATCCCAAACGGGTTTTCGTCGTAGAACGGCGGGGACCTACACATCGACGTTGTTGACATGCCAACACGTGGGGACACGACGTACCCAGCCAGCATCTCGTAAATCAAGACGCCAATGGCCCACCAGTCGACCGACTTGCCGTGTCCCTTGCTCTGGATGATTTCGGGCGCGAGGTACTCGGGTGTCCCGCACAGCGTCCACGTTTTGTCTTCCACGCGCTTGGCAAATCCAAAGTCCGTGATTTTGATGCTCCCATCTTGCGTGATGAGGAGATTCTCGGGCTTCAGGTCGCGGTAAATAATGTGCAGACCGTGGAGGTACGCAATCGCGAGAACGAGCTGCGACGTGTAGTACCGTGCCGCTTCGTCCGTGAGCTTCCCTTGTCGGCGAAGGTACGAGAAGAGCTCGCCGCCGGGCACGTACTCGAGCACCAAGTAGAGGCGCTTCTCGTCCTGAAAACTGCCGAGGAAATTCACGATGAACGGGTGGTCGATCTTGCTCAGGATCTCGACTTCGCATTTGATGTGGTGGAGCTGCTGCAGCCGAACGATCTCGCATTTCTTGAGGATCTTGAGTGCGTAGTAGTTGTTGTTTTCTTTGTGCTTGACGAGGCGCACGCGGCCAAACGTGCCCGTGCCGAGGGTTGCCATGATCTCAAAGCTGTCGTACCCGACCTTCATCATCGGTTTGGTTGGCAAATCCATGATTATTTCCTACGAGGCCACGCAACGTTACAACGCAGGCGCGAGGGGACGACGCCGCGGCTACGCGTACCGTGTGTCCTGGACCGAGACGAGCAGTGGTGTTCTCTTGGGCCAATTCTCACGCAGCAGCAGACGTCCAACCACAGATGTCTCTCCGTCTGTGCTCCTATGTGCCTCTGAGGGATCTCCTACGGCGTCGGTCTGGACTTGTGTTTCGGTCGCAGAGGAAGTTTCACTTTTGAAGAGCCCGCCCCCTGGTAAACACTTCTTTGACTATGTAACCCATCTCGCAAAGATATTCCAAAAACAACACGCAGGGTGGCCGGATACGGTATCCGGATCCCACACCGTTCGACTTTTTTCCTGCCAGCCGCCGCCGTTATCCGGACGCTCGCCCTCGTTGAAGTGGTCACGCCGCGATCTAAAAATACGAATTATCCGGATATGTGAAGAAGCACGCGGCGGGCATTCCATCTCGGTGGGTGTGTTACGAGGAACTGCAGGTGCGCGGCGGAACGTCGGAGCCTCGCTCAAGCAGGTTGTTTCATCTGAGACCTTGACCCCGACACAAGAAACTCCCGCGCGCCAACGACCCCCTGACCTTTCCAGGAGGCAGCACCAGCGGGCTCGACATGCATGTGTGGGAGGGAGGAATGCAGAGTTGACTGTGGGGGTACAGTTGGATTGCGCAGCTCGTGCATGCGCTTCAATCCATGTTGCGCTGTCGCTACCTCCCGCTTCTCGCTCCTGCATTGCATGGGTATCCTGTATGATCGATATTCCACCCGTTGACAAGGATTCGAATTTGCTGCTCCGCCGCAGTTGGTTGGCAGGTGAGGAACCCACCGTTATCTTGGTTCATCGAACCACACTGTTGGGTCTACCGGTATCCACTTGTCGATGCGTTGTCAGGTCGATCTAGGCCTTGACCCTGTATCTAAGTCGTCTGTCAATTGTGCGTGTCGATTATTGCTCGGCGGTCGCTGTCGACGGCAATGCTAGAAAGCCCGACTTGGCATATGTTTCAAAGCGGCACTGGGCAAAGAGCATGGCCTGGACTACCGCGTTTGCTTCTTCCGGCGACCCTGTCTTGAGGCTGATCATGCCACGCGCACTCCCGACAAAACTCGTTTCGGACGTCTTGATCGACTCAGAGCTAGACCACAACAATGTCACGAAGCAAAGCACTTGGGTCGTACAAGAACGCATGTGGCGCGGGGGCCAAGCTTGCATTGAGAACGGTCGCTGTCACGAGATTCTGGATGTGGTTGCGGTCGCGGTGGAGCACGAGGTACCGCTGGACGATCTGCTTGGTGTCGCTGTCCCATACCTTGATGGTAATCACAAGCATATTGGCATTGACGGTACGGATGAGCTAAGGAGAGCAAAGTCATCGATGCACATGGAGAGCTCTGTCTACTTGGTGGTCCACGACCCGGCTGTCCAGCGAGAGGAATTTACTTTTGTCTTGGTACGTAACCCAAGCCAGGTCGCCCATGACACAGTGGTCCATCCCAACGTACTCCTTCCATAAGTCGTAGCACATGGTCTGACCCGACGTGAGTGCGATGCAATGGATGCCGTTGAAGACGTGCTCAGGGCCTTGACGAAGGTTCAAGCTCGTGAGCTTATCTTGGGTCTGTCTTGTCATGTAGAGCAGGAACGCATCGTCAAAGAGGGACGCTTGGATGTTTCGCTCCATCTACACGTGTGTCGTGTTACGCGGTGGTGTCTTGTCTGGAAAGGTACCAGATTGGACACGCGACCGAGGTTCATCTCCCGCAGCTTGATGGCTTCCAGCAGTTGGATGTTCTGCGCCATGTAGAAGCGCTTCTTGGCAATGAGTGACTCCATGCGTCGGTCCTTGTCTGGTGCCGCAATCGCGAGCTTCGACTTCAACTCGGTTTCAAGTCCCAGGATTTGGCGTCGGAGTCCATCCAGCGTGAGCTGTCTCGGGTGACTCACGTGACGATGGAGGAGGCGACGCCTACCTTTTCGTTGGCGCGCCACCGCCGCGTGGACGCCCTGGACTGCTCGCGCTTGCGCTCGATGTGGGAGAGGCCCTGTCGAGATGACGATCCATTCTTCGTTGACGAGTCGGGGGTTGACGGCATCTCGAGCGAGTCGTCGATGAGCCACATCACGAGTCGTAAAATGAAGGGGAAAATCAAACATGTTGTTCCGACGTCGAGATTTATAATGGCCACGAGGGTGGGTATTTTTAGAATGCACCACCCAATGAGGTCTCATGGAGGTCTCACCTTTGTTTCGGTCGCGCGTACAGTATTCCTCCCAAGTACGACCGGATGGTTGTGAAACCATTTGATATTCGCCAACGACGTTGAAGTGGTGGCTTCCCACTTGCAAGTCGGCGCGCCTTGGCTAGTCTCGTCCACGAAAGATCATTTGCATTTTACTGACTCATAGGTCCACCACGTCCCCACCCTTGGCTCGCTTGAACGTATGTTTCAAATCGACACTGGGCAAATATGATGACTTCGAACGCTGCCTTCGCTTGGTCGATCGTTCCAGACTCAAGGCAAAATGCCCCTCGAATGCGACTGTGAAAGCCACTTCGCATTGCATCCGTTGCCGTTGCTTCGATGCTACAACCTGCGTCAATCCATGATGACAAGCAGTACCTCCAGCGTACACCAACGCATGGGGACCAGGATTCAAGGTATCGGTCAACGCCGTGGCCGTGACAAGATACGTGCTACCGCTGCGCCGACGGTGCAGAATTATGTATCGCTGGACGATTTGATTTGGATGGGTCACCATCCACAGCTTGACGCCCATCACAACCATATCCTGGTTCACAATGCGGATGATCTACAAAAACAGGATAAGTACCTTACTCTAGAGGGAAGGTAGGCTAACCGTGTGGTCGACCGAGCGCTCGCCGAGTTGCATATACATGGCTTTATCTTGGAGCGAAGCCCAGACAAGGTCTCCCATCGCGACAGGGTCTAAACCCCCGTAATGCTTGCGCAGGTCGTAGTGCATGGCATGCTTAGACATGTGCGTCATGCAGTGAATGCCGTTGAAGACGCGGTCCGGGTGATGAACACTGTCAAGTGCCAGCAGTCTGCCTTGGGTTTGCTTGGTCCAGTAGACGAGGAAGTCGTTGTCGTAAAGCAAGTCCAGTGTGTGTCGCTGCAGCTACATCGTCCGTCACGCAACGTGTCATGAATGCTTGAGAGAATACCGTGATTTGATAACGTGCAAAGCTTTCTTGCCGCACCTTGAGCGCGCGATCGAGTTGCATGTTTTGCACGACAAGGAACCTCTTCTTCGCCTCCACTAGCTCCATGCGCCGCCCGCCCAACGTACGTGGGTCGCCGCTCATCCTTTGCTTCAGTTCGTCTTCCAAGTGGCTCACTTGTTGCCGAAGGGACGCGAGGGTGAGCTGGGCAAGATCAACATGAGCAGTCGTCGACGATGGACGAGGATGCACCTGCTGGTTGGCGCGCCAACGCCGCGTGGACGCCCTGGACTGCTCACGCTTTTTTATGAGGAGCGCACACTCCTCGAACGCCACATCCTTCGATGTGGACTCGCCGTCCGGTCTGTCCAAGAGCAACATGTCCACACGACCCATTCAAAAATGGCCCCCGACCAGTTTCATTGTTTGATGGACGATTTTGGTCAAAACAGCTTCAAAATAACTCACCATTGATTGTTATAATAATCTTTGGAATATAAATAAGCTAAACTACAAGTATTTCCTCTTTTCTAATCCAATGTAAATAACAATACGTCTAAGTTGATGGTGGTCAAACTTAACTATGTAGGGCAATTTTGACATATATGTTTCAATGGTGAACCAATCCAATTGAGGTGCAGTTGCCAACAACAGAACGACAGAATGCCAGGCACTCATGATGAAGGTGGTGATTTGACCTAGCATACGAAGTCGCTCTGCGTAAAATACGAGGCCTAGCTAGCTGGCCCACCCTGGCCAATTTGCGTCTTGCTAGCAACGGCGAAGCCGCACTGGCACGTGAGGGGTCAAGCTCCGCCAGCTAATTTGATGACGAGAAGTAGAACTTGATGGAGTCTGGGCGGACGAGACGATGGCGAGGCGGTACTTGCTTCCCGAGAAAAATCGCGTGGGAATTGGTGAGGTGGCGCCATGGGTTCAGTGGACTTGGTGGCAGGGACAACGCATGACAGGGCCAGCTGGTGGATGTGTGTACATATATAGCAATCCGAGGAACTTCGGCACGAGACGTTGATGTAACATGACGCCAGAAGCTGCTTCAGCTCGCGGCTCCAAGTTCAAATGCAATTGTTTAGAATCAGTCGTGCAAGTTCTTTCGAAACGAGGCTTACGTCCGTGACTAATTGTCCCCAGCGTAATCGTCGCAGGCGAGCATCAGCGTCAAAAGGATCCTTTGAATGAGGTCCCAGGGAATATGTATGCCAGCTCAAATGCCAGGGATATTAAATCAAAATTGAGTCCATCATTGCAATGTGTTCAATGAACCCATGCATTGGGCACGAGGGTGACGTTGGAGGGGAAGAGATCTGTTGAAGCGACGACAACCACACAGGAGTTTGCAGCTATTGTTATGGTGAACGAAATGCGTGCTCGAAGGGGGAGTGGTTTTTGTGTTGTTCATATGGTCTCAAACGGATTGTAGTTCAACACTTTTTGTGTGTCTCCTTGATCGCAAAGTCAGCTCGTTGTCTCACCATGCCTCTATACCCAATACAATGCGACGACAAGCAATCGACTGAAAGCATATGTCACGTCGTCAATCCCAAGAAGGAAGTTCCTATGCTTTTGGAAAGACGGAGCCACGCAATGAATATGCATGTTATATGCCCCGCTAGCACCCTCACGACTGCCTGTCTACTACTTCGTCTTGATTATACCTATTTACTCAATTGTGTTTGGTTCCTCGATTGTACCCACACCGAACTCCATAACAATAACTACATCGATTCTAGTTCTACTCTCCCGGCCCATGTTGGTACGTCAATGCGTCATTCGACTCGCAGAAGTGTTTCAAATCGGCAGTGAGCAAAGACACTCCTCTCCAGTGCCGCATGAGCTTCCGCCATTGAGTCATGCTCCAGGCAGTAAGCCCCACACACGACGATCTGCAAGGTTGCATCCGCCGTGTTGGTCGCTTCGATCCTATGAAGCCACATGAGTGACGCCGATAATATCCACTCGGTACTCACTGCATAGCATGTGGTCGAACGCTCATGGATGCTGTCAAGGCGGTGATGGTGACGGAGGTGCTGTGCTCGGCCACGCACTCTCGGTGGAGGATGAGATAGCGCTGGACGATGTGATTTGGAGTGGCCGCCACAGTCCATTCCTTGATGCCAACCACGACCATGTTGCTGTTCACGGTGCGGATTTTCTAGTCGCGATATGAGTGATTCGTCGCCGGACATGAGCGAGAGTCTACCTCGTGGTCCACCGCTCGGTCGACAAGGGAGAGGAACTTGGCTTTGTCTTGCAGCGCGGCCCAGACGAGCCCACCCACATCCACATGGCTCAAACTAGTGTGGTGATCCTTGAACATGGTGTAATTCATCGTTTGATTGGCCGTCTGCATCTTGCAGTGGATGCCACCAAAGTGAGCGATGGGCTCGACCTCGTCACAAAATTGAATGGCCCCAAGCTTCGCGTGGGTTTGCCTGGTCAAGTGCGTGAGGAAAGCGTCGTCGTAGAGCAATGCCATGGCGTTGCGTTGGATCTACATCGCAGTTCCAGTCGCGAAAATGCCGCAAAAAATCGTACCAAATGGGTCAGTTGTATGAGTTTGATCTGTCGCAGCTTGAGCGATTCCTGCAATTGCATGTTCTGAGCGACGTAAAACCTCTTCTTGGCCAGAAGCAGGTCCATGCGCCGGTCGTCTGATGTTGTCTTGTCCTCCAGCTTTGTCTTGAGCTCTCCTTCAAGTTGCACTTCTTGATGTCGGAGGGCTTCCAGCGTTTGCTAGTTCATCCTTGTGTTATGGGGGTATATGCAATACTCCATGTACCTGTTCGTTGGCGCGCCACCGCCGCGTGGACTCGCGCGACTGCTCCCGCTTCCGTTGGATCTGAGAGAGGTCATTTGAGTCGTCGCTCGTGAGTGGCTCGGTCTTGATGTGGTCGATGGAGGTGAGCAACATGATTGACGACGATGGGTCGCAAATTTGAAACTGATTCGTCATTGAACGTAGACATTGTCGATGCCTCAGGACCGAAATTGTGAACACTAATGGAAGGTACATCTGAAGCGTAACTTCATGTTGTTTGAGTCATTCACCGAGTGTGCCACGTTCGACTTTGTTGGATTCAACACATGGTAATCTCGTTTGACGGCGGCCAAACTGAGTCTGGGATGGAAATGATGGGTTCCAAATCGACCCTCGCAGATGGTAAGAATGTGTCCCTCACGTGACCTGCATTTGACAAGCTTGAGAATCAGAGATAATGAATGGTGTCCCGTGTCTCCTTCTCATCGCATACACTCGAATGCCGAGACAACGTTAATACGTTGTTTGAGAAGAGAGATTGGCAATAATAGTGTCAATAAGGCGCCGGCGTGTTTCGTACAAGGGCGAACGCGACATCGCTTCTGGAACGAATCAGTTGGTTCAACGTCAACTTGATTTGTCCAATCGGTTACAAAGTCTGCGCACAATTGCAAACGAGGAACATCCCGATGCTTTCCAATGTATCAACACAAAACGAACGGGCATTAGACTCCGTAGTTGGTTACCGTACGTACATACACTCCAAATGTCCTCAATTTTGAGACTTCTCGACTTGTACGGTGTGGCATAGTTGGCCTGCGCCAATTCTGCCTTTTTTTCACACTCCGGCCTTTATTGTCGTTTTCAACACATTGTCGTGCACGAGGCAAAGGGTTACGTCATCACTCACACGATGCCAGCGATGCACAAGAGAGCACAAGATTACAATAAAATTTCTGGAGACATTTAGGGACACCAGTGTCATCGTCCGTCTACAAATCCAAGAGGCTCCGGTGGTGCTCACAATGGCAATGTACTCGGTGCGTGCGACGAAAATTATTCTTGGAAGTGGATTGCAACCATATTATCGGAGGAGTTTGCGCTGGGGGTTTTCTCATTCGTGAGCAACCAGCGATTACAAGTGTGTGCATAGGGAATGCAACGAACCATGTATAATGTGTGCTGCCGCGAGGTGAGCACATGAGTCATTGTGCCTCTCTTATCGATTGCCATGTGGACAAATATGATGTCCACACACCCCTTCTCCCGTGCAAAGCCCAAATTGACCTGGGTATGCCAACTAGAATACACGTCTCATCTTCTGCATCTCCCCATTTTCCATGTACCTTCGATGAATGCATCAATATGTGAGGGCATTAACATGGGGTATTATGGTCGAGAGTTTCTGTCGCCCAGGACGAGGTCTCAATATTTTGTGTAGTTTAAGGCACTGCAAGTGATCTCCCTCGTGATTTCGATGTAGACTCATTTCCAAGCTTTACATGTGGACACTTCGCCATTTGGTATTATAACAATCGCTTTCGTTCTGTTTGCACCAGAAGGCGAACTCATCAGTAATGTTTGAGTGTGAAACGAATAGTCCATTTCGCACCTTTGTTCTCTTCGGGTTCACTCCAACGTTGCCCCCATCAAGAACTAATCAGCTGGCTCAACAGACGTGATTTGTCGAATCCGCAACAAAGTCTGTGCACAAAATGCAAACGAGATGATGGCTTCCAACGTTTTAACCCCAAAACGAATGGGCCTTTATCTCCAAATCGTTAGCGTTCGTAGACTTCAAACGTCCTCAAATTTGAGATTTCTCGGTGTGGAATTGTTGGACTGAGTCATTCTATTTCTTTCAGCTTTGTCAGACCTTGCAGCATGCAACACTGCACATGGGACATGGGGTTAAGCCGTCACTCAGCATCATGCACGATGCGCAAGAGAGCTCAAGATTACAATTACTTTTCTGGCAGCAATTAGGGACTCCAATGTCGTCGTTGGTCTAAAAATCCAAGAATTCTTGGTGAGTTTGCATTAAGTAACACTGTCGATGCATAAAACGCTTCTGACGTGGCAAACTGTTTTCAACCATTTCGCCGGCGTAGTTAGCGCTGGGTCTTTATCTCACCCGTTGACTTTCTTGGCAGTCAGCGATTAAAAGTGGATACATCGGGAGTTGGCTGCAACCAAAGTGTGCTGCCACATCTTGTCCTCATGAGTGGTATTGCCATTTGAACTAATATGGTGCTCACCCATACCGTAAAGCACACAATAACTCACCAGACTTTTTTGCTCACCATTTCGTGATTTGTTACTGGCTGATGAGTGTATTTTGATATTTTTCCGGATAAAATTGTGTATTTTTATTCATATTTCAAATGTCATATATTATACTTGATATTTGTATGATGCATAAATTTAGTTACCATTGTCTGTTGTATGGTGAGTGCTTGAGTGGTACTATTGGTGAGTTATTGTGTGATTTGGGGTCTCTGGTGAGGGGTTGTGTGCGGTGAGTTATTGTGTGCTCTATGGTACACAAGGCCCAAATTGACCTAGAGATACCGTAAAGCTCAGAATAACTAACCACTCAAAACTAGACCTCAAATCACACAATAACTCACCAATAGTACCATTGTTATCAAAATGTGCTCACCAAAATGGTTTATGTATTTAAATTATATTATACTTCGAAGTACTCCCTCCGTTTCAAAAAGGATGCTCGAGTTTGGGGAGGGTGGACCTGTGACATCATTAAATTTGTAGGCATTTTCGAACCGAAATGTCGCCTGCCCTATGCAAAATTTCTTGATTGTGATTGGTTCCCCTGAAAGAGAAGAACAAAGGCTTTCGTCGTGTGCTCCATGTGGGGTTTTGATGACAAAAACAAGTCATATTCAGACCCTACATGTTTGTATTCGACTTGGGATATATAAAACATTCATTCCGTGAATCATACATTCATTATTGACCAGTTAATCATGCGATGTTTTTCTCCACACTTCGTCGAGCAATCAAACAATACCATCTCAAACTGTGCCAAGACTTGACTCGAGCCCCTTTTGGGTGAGCTTGTGACCATCTATGCCAGCCCTCCAAAGAGGGCGGAAAGAATATTGAAACCTGTTTAAATCGATATTATACATATTCGGTATCACAGTGATATGGATTTTTATTCACGGAGGCGTACAACAAATTTCTGATTCGGGCATCCTTTGAAACGGAGGGAGTATACTTCAAATATCATACAAATAACAAGCTTAATATATTTTCTATTTAATCTATAATATTTAATCAATAATATTATTACTGCATTTTATCCGGAATAGTTTCAAAATAACTCACCGCCGTCTAAAAATGCATCACCACCAGACTGAAATTGCTTGGTTAGTTATTCCGAGCGTTACGGTACCACTGGTATGTGCGTCGTATCAACTTCACCACCCGATCCCATGGATCTTCAATGAGTCCATCGAGATGTATGAGCCTAAGAACGGAGGAGGAAGAATAATGATTGACGTTTGGGGGGAATTTCTTGTCGCTGGTAAATACATTTCTGGTTGGGGAAACCAGTCCATATGATTTACACCATATTTCTCGTCGAACCAACTCCATTCTTTTCCCAGATCGCAGACACTCTGGTCATTGGGCAGAGGTCACCGCCTCGATTAACAGGACAATAGTTGATGAGCCAAATACGTTCATCGATAATGCGTTGGTCGTCAACAGTCCCAGCTTAACTTTCACATCTCCAACAGTCCCAGATGAATCAACTCATGTGAGGCATGTAACACTGCAGAGGAAATTGTGGAATGAATACATGTTAGAACCTCTTATCTACAACTAAGTGTTTCATTGAAGTATAGTAAATCTCATATAAACGTGCACTCGACGCGTGCACTCGACGCGTGCACTCGACGGAAGTTGTTTCCTGTGATCTCGAAAAGTCCCAATGAGTTGCGCAACCTGGTGCGTCAGCGTGACTTAATGGCAGACGACCAGACGACAACTAATATACGTATCTTTAT
>VJMH01005343.1:0-12772 GCA_009835185.1 Aphanomyces stellatus | reverse complement strand
ATTCCATGGTCGAAGACCTCGCAATCGACGCAGCTCATGTGCTTGAGTCCCTACTACAATGTGACGCAACAGGGTTTGAAGAACTTGCTTCGGACCTGGACGACGTCGAAAGCGGCGACGCCGAAAGCAGCGACGAAGCTTGACCATCGCCCTTGGCGTCGGGCGGAATCCTAAAATAGTTCGTGATAAATGGATGATGACGATGATGTTGACTTACCCCCATATTTGTCCATGTTGCAAAGGTCAACCCCTCGTGTGCCTGCCGATTGTTCAGGGACTCCGGAATACCAAGGGTCGAAGTGCACGCGCCGGTATCCGGCCCAGAAATACCGGTGGACGAGGCCGAGGCGGTTCCACCAGCTACTGGGAGCGCGGCCCTTTTGACACGGCACCCCATGATGACCCGAAAACCGTACAGTAATGCCAATTCGCATGGCACACGAAGGGTCACACCTGTGTTGACCTCCACCATCCGGATTTTATCCGGATGCGTGGTTGGGATCAAATTGGAGAATGAGGTCTCGAAGTGTTCCTTGACCCATCATAGAATGAAATGGGAATTCGAATTAAATGTTACAGATTCTGTTACTGCAACATTCAATTGTCTTCTAAACTGCATGAATGGCAGGTGGCAATTATGCTACCGAGTACGACTACACAAACTGTGAAGTAAGATACCTTTTCAAAATTTATTCGGGGTTAAATTTCAGAATATAGAAACAAAGAGGTTTCTTGCCGTTGGGATTCCTGAGAAGTTCCCACTTAACAAATCAACTACGGTACTTGCACGTCGTAACTTACTCTGTGGTTTGGTGGGCCAATCCGTGGAACGTGCATATTTGTATGGATTTGGGCATTGAAGTTTGCATGTCGTCCAAAACCCGATCATGAAATTCAACCACCAAAGGGAGGCGTGCCTGCAATTCTTGGAATGAAGCCCCATTTGTTCAATATTCAAAGCCCCGCTTGCAGCTGTGGGCTCAAGTTTTGAGGAGTTTTTGCGCAGTTTCGTCCAAATTGCACAAATGTGCACTTTTCATGTGACGTTAAATCTCACAGTGAGTTTTTCTGTCCAGAAAGCGCCAAGTTGCAACGCAGGCCGCAGCCATATAATATTTACCTGAAAAGTGCCACTAAAAGACAATCGATCCAAGTTCGCATTCTATCGTCGTCGAGACCACGCACAAAAGCAAATAAAGTGAATCTGGGTTTCCGGTTTCACTTCCTCAACTTCTCTCACATCATGTTGTCATCATGGACACGGACATATCCGAGAGACAGCGCGAGACGGCGCGACTACGCATGCGTAAAAGCACCACTCCAAGCACTCCGACGTCAAAGCTCTCCACGACGAGCTGTAAGTGCTTCAAGCCAGGCTGGCCATACTTTAAACCCCCCAGCGCATCGACAACATCCTCGCCATCACGAATTTGACATGGCGGTGCAAGTTCCCCTTCGAGCTGACGTCGAGCGGCAGTACAAGCTCGCCCATCTTCTCTACATGTAGGTGGCCTCGCAGCAACCCCTGGCGGTACTCGTTCACTTTGGGTGCATTGACCATGCATCCATTTTCACAGGATGTTCAGCCTCGGTCCTCTTGCCTTGAGACGACGCTGATGAAAGAGCCGAGGGCTTGGGTTTGCAATGGTTGAGCCAGCGAGTGCTTCGCGCTGCAATAGCGGCCTGCCCCGACGACCGCCTCGTATTGGACGCCTTGTTTCAACATGCATGTATGCCACGACGACAACGACGGTGGCGGAGTTTACATCGAGAGCACAGACGTCGTCAGCCAGTTTCATTTGAATGGGTTTTCAAATCTGTCGTCTATTTGATGTGGACGCTGAACCAGGGACGACCAGATCGCATTGCGACGTCGGTGAGGTCGAACGTCCATTCGAAAGGACGTCGCCGTTGAATGTGTAGTAGGCAGCCGACCACTTGCAGTACACCCAAAGCATGTCCCCCACTTTCAAGGCGTGATCCGCGAAGTGAGTGCCCTGTTTTCGGCGACTTCGACCCGGGTGGTCGTGGCATGTACGCTGGTCGCGCACGACGAATGCGATCCAGTCGACTGGTCGACGATGGACATGTCGTCATCTCCAAATGGACACCAACGGGCGGTTGAGGGAGAAACATCATTCCATCGACAAGTCACGGTCGAGCGCATGGCGAGGCGGCAATCAGGCACGGAATGATCGAAAATGTCCGAGCAATGAACGCGCTTTTACAAGGCGAATAAGTGGCAAAAAGGGAGGCGCGGTTAATAACCGCCACGAGGTTATTCCACGGCAGTGTGTTGATGGCGTGAGAACCCACGGAAGTAAAGTACGAGTCGGATTTGGGTGTTTCAGAGCAAACGTATCCATCGCCAAGGCAGAAAGCAGCGAGTTGTCGCGACAAGGGATCAACACTTTCAAATTCGGTATTGCGTACTCGATTGCAAGTGCAGCTTAAAACCCTAACGTTAGCATCACTATGTATAGTTCGGTATTGCTCCTTTTGTACTCAACTTGTCAGCGACCAATATTTTATGGGTTGGTTTCAGTGGCATGACGTTGAAGGGAGTCATCCATGGCGCGAGCCACACCTGCCAACATTTGCAAATGTTGTGCCTCGGCGCCACTTCGAATGCGTTCCACCAGCGCTTGACGATACTTGATTGTTGGCAGTTGGTCCCACTCGCGCGGGTGCAAGTTAGCACGGGCTAAATCGACCAATGGGATCCGTCGGTTGTTCATCACTGGTGTTTGAAGTATTTTAAAATGCCGCATCAATGTCTGCGAGTCGGACACGCGGTCCATGACCGTCCTAAAAACACATCAATCCCATTCAATCAAACTTCGAGAGTACCAATCGTATCCGTGGAATTGCACGTCCATCGGTCCAGCGGGGTCGCACTCGTCGTCTCCAACAAACGCGCTCGTAGCGACCACACGGTTGGGCGTTGGCGCAAAGATCGCCCAGATCTCGCGGCTTATGGCATTGTTGAACCGTGGAGAGCGTCCACAAAAATAGTACATTTCACCCATCGTTGCCTGCATTTCGTGAGCTCGTGCATGCATCGATTGGACAGCCTACCTCGGGCGGACCCGTCACGGCCGTCACTGTCGCACCCGGACGAGTGTGGCCATGCATCCAGACGTGGTTGACCACGGCGTTGAAATCGGCATTGTAACAATCCTGGTAAAACATTTCCGTGCGGTCAATATGGACGCCATCGTCGTCGTCGTCGGAGAGAGGCATGACAAAGCGGTGGTTGAAGCCCCAGTGCGAGTTATACACGACCTCGTCTCGACAGGCGGCCATGGCTGCATGGAAAACGCGCTGACTGAGCCATTGAAACCCATGTAGTCTTGCCACGGGTTCCATCAAAAGCGTGGCCTCGAGCCAAGACGATCGAGGCTGGACAGCCTACACCACCGTTGAAAATGAACGCATGGTCGTGTGAGGACGGGGCTCGCATACCACCACTGGCTGCTGCGAAGCCACCCACATGTAGAGAATATGGGCGAGCTTGTACTGCCGCTCGACGTCAGCTCGAAGGGCTTGGTTATGCTTCTGGACAACCTGCAACGCCACGTCAAAGGCGTGGTGGCGAGGGTGCTGTCGTTGCGCGGGGGTTTGAAGTATGGCCAGCCTGGCTTGAAGCACTTGCAGCTCGGCGTGGAGAGTTTTGATGTCGGAGCGTTTGGACGCGCGATGCCTGCGCATGCGAAGTCGCGCTGTCTCCCGCTGTCTCTCATCCCGCTGCGATGAATCCATGGCGTTTGGTGAAAAAACTCAAGCGGTCGTCAACGCAGTCTCTTGGATACATGTGTCGTTAGGTACGGTGGTTCAACAAATTTTAATCCCAAGAATTAGAGAGTAACTCCCCTACAAATTGCAAATGCTCACTCATTCCATGGTGATATTAATTATCGTTGTAAAATTCGACGAACTTTACTGGGACAGCACACCCTCCATAATAGGCGGCCAGAAGCACAGCCAAATACGTCGGGCAGATGCCAAGAGCCCACGCAAGTGTTTTATCCAATTGCATGTGGGAAGCTGCGCAGGTTCGTTTGGCGCTTTTCTATCATTTGATTCGCATCAGTGTCACGACAACCACGTTCGGCCCGCTCAGAAATCTCGACCCAGCACTACCATAGTGGATATTTCAAGGCCGTGGCTGAGATGTACGCAGAAGTCGTTTGTTTACGTGCCTTACCGACGGGCTCTATAAAGGTGCGTCGGGCCGAAATGAGTCATGATCACACCAGCTTACTCGTGTCTACGTGCTTACTATTGCAAACACGAACCACGTGCAGCCAGCGGCAATAATGCTCTCGCCAACCCCCAATCGTATTTTACTCGGGTTTTCGAACACACGTATCTCGTGTGCGAGTGCAAGTCGAGTGCGTGAGACTGAGGCACACTGGCACCACAATACAACCTGTTGTGGGATGTTACTTTGAATCTCGTTTTGAGTTGTGGCTGCCTCTGTGGATCGCTTGTGTCATTACAACCATCTCACGTCCAATGCGAGTTTACACTCTCCGATCGGGATATTACAACGGGAAAGAAGGACGACTATTATTACGTTGAGCAAGATCTTATGTACCATACAAGACGCCACGCGGCTTGGGAAGACATGGTGGAAGCGCAAAAGCGTGATCGAGTCGGTCACGCGCTCCATGATAATCCTAATGTACGAGTTACCACAGCCAATCATTCACGCAGTCGTACCACGCAAACCCTTGCAAATAGAGGTCGTCGGGGCCGTTTGGAAGAGATTCGTCGTAGGGCACGTGGGTGTACGTTAGGATCATGCGGTTGGCATCGTTGAATCGGCGCTCAATCACGCGATCATGCGCGTCCATTTCCGCGTGCACACCGCAATAGAGGTTGATGTGTTCCTGCATTGAACTTTGCACCTAAATGAACACAAATGTGTAAGAGTATCCAACGGGCCACCGCGCAGCGTCTACCTGGAACGATTGATACATGGACGTCTTGTACGCCTTGTGAATCGCATCGGCAACTGCATCCATGCCATAAAACAGCGTTCGCTGCATGCTAGAATCGAGCGCAAACACGTTGGGATGGCCATCGTCGTCGTCATCGTTAAACGTGTGCAGATCAAAGCGAAGGCAATCGTCCATGCTCGAGCCAACAAAAGGCACAGCCTGGAGCGCGTTGTGATACACGCGTTCGCTGAGCCAGCGCAAGCCCTCTTGGCGAGCCCACGGATTCGCAAGAAGCGTTGCATCGCGCCACATGCGTCGTGTTGTCATCTCCTACAACGATTGAATTACGTTTTCTTTTCGGCCGACCCATTCATAGAGCAGCCAGAGGAATTTGTCTTGCCTCGTGGCTTTTTTTCGCAGCCATCGGTTGTGTTTCTCTAGGATTGCGACGGCGTTGTCGTTGTCGTCGGCCTTTGTGTGTCCCGCTTGGCGGTGCGAATGGAGCGCCGTGAGCTGGTGTTTCAACCGACTGACTTCGACTCGGAGGAGCTGACGCCGGGTTTTCAGCGTTTCGAACAAGATGCGTTGGCGATACGCTTCCGATTGCTTGAGCTGCGAGGCTTTTGTGGTTGGTGGCATGTCTAAAAAAAAGTGCTATCATGTCAGGTTGTGTGGATGTTTGCTGAGTTGTCGTTCAAACCCATTCATTCTTACGGTTGAACTGACTTTCAGTATTCTGCATACTCCGAGAGTACTGTACAACCCACCGAAGGCGAGCATCAACCTGGAGTCAATCAACCTTAATCTTGCTTGACTTGGTCGTGTCTGATGCACGGCGCAACGGGTTGCGCATTTGGTTTTGCAACACACGTTGTGTGAAATAAGAATAATGACAGACGAGTGGGGAATCAAAATCCGATCTCCCCTTCACAGGGTGGTACAATATACCTCCTGGGCTTTTGGTTTTCTTCCCTCGCCGCGGGGCGTTTGTGTATTAATATTATGCCTCGTGCTCCAGCGCTAGACTCAACTTGCAGATTAAGCCTTGGAAATTCTGCCTGTACGTGGCTTCGGCCACATGTCGGATTTGCTCAATGTTCGCTTTGTGGTGGGTTGGATGGTCGAGCGGAGCAGGTGAAACAATCGGCCAATGTCATCGAGGGAGGCGACGCCGGAAGGGCAAAATGGTACGTCGAATGGCGTGATCGAGTCGATGACTTTTTCCAGGACCGTCCTGCCAACTATAACCTCCCAATTCAAATATTGGCGAAACGTACCAAACATAACCGTGCGTGCGGAGTTCACTCGGGGCAAATGGAAACAATTCGTCTTGGGCGATCAAGGCATGCGTGAGCACGATGCGGTCTGAATCTTCAAATTCGCGGACGATTCGGCGAACGTTCGTGCCCGTGCCTTCGTACACGCCTGTCGAGTGCACAGTGTTGAACATGGTCCATGTCCTATGGCACCATGGTACGATATGAAATACTCGAAGTATAGAAGATATACCTCCGACACCAAATACGCTTGCACGGGCTGTGGTGCTGTCCAAACGTCCACATGAGGTTGCCCAGGGTTTGGTAGTGCCCGAAAAAAGTATGTTTGACATGCATTTCAATCCCGAGAATTGATGTGTCGTCGACGTCATCAGTCGTCGAGCGCAAATGAACCTCCAGGTCGTCGTCGGCGCGATGGCCTAGCGGATGTTGCGGGAAGGCCACTATTGCGTTGTGGTAGAGCTTCTCTGTGAGCCATTGAAATCCTTGTTTCCTCGCCACGGGGTGCCCCAAGAGGGTCACGGCGTACGGGCACAACGACCCTGGAGAACTCCGTCGTGAAGCCACATCTACTAACGGTCCTTGGGACAGTACGCCATGGATCCCAGAGTGCGAGTGCACCCACGAGGCGAGGAGCCTCGCGATGAGCGCTTGCCTCTCGACGCTCTGTCGCAATTCCTGGTTGTGTTTCCGCAACATGCGCACGGCCAGCGCGACAGGATGCAAGTCGTCCGCCTTGAGTTTCAACACCCTGAGCGGTCGATCTGGTCTTCGTAATACCGTGCTTTGGACTCGAGAAGTTTCATTTGAACCTTCTTTTCCGCGCGCACCTTGCGCATCCGCTCCGCTTCGATCCGCTTCTTTGGATCGACCGACGGCGGCGGCATGGGCAGGCACGAGTATGACCAGATGGAAACCTTCTTGGTCCGCTCATCATAGCTGGTCCCATGCATCTCAAAGAAGCGTAATTATTGTTTAGCTGTTTTGAGCAGGATAATTTGACAAGAATGACAGCTCAACATTTGTCACCACAACATGGTGCGATCGCGAGTCTTGCAAGGGCCGCTCATGTACATCGTTCCACTGCAAGGACGATGGCGTGGGTAAACAACTCCAAGCACTCCATCGATAATTAACACAAATCAAGGTTGGCAAGTATCTTGTTACACACTTTGGGGGACATCTACCCCAGGACCTTCCAATTGCCTCAACACCCCTGCGAGCCCGACCACCAACGCCTGGTACCCTTGATGGAACGACGTCTCTGCGGCTGCTCGAATTCGCTCAATGTATGGCGCCTCGAGTATGCCGTCATCATCAGGGGACGCCAATCCATACATGCGACCGATTTGACCGAGCGACGCGACCCCGGAAGTAGTGAGGGGTGTGAAATGGCAGAGTCCGTGACGAACAAGTGTGATGGAATCGGTCACGCGCTCGCAAATGGTCCTAACGAATTATCAATTGACACGACAATTTTTGGGTTGTCGGCTGTACCAGCTGTAGCCATGGGATCGCATCTCACGAGGGGCCAAGGGAAACCAAGCGTCGTCTGCGACATTGCATTGCGTCATGACGATCCGATTGGCATCCTCTCGGAACCGGCACACAATGCGATGGACGTTGGCGCCGCCCATCATCGTCCCACAATAATAGTACAAGTCGTCGTGGACTGTGTCGACAATCTACTCAGACCATGTAAAAACACTCGATCAAATTCCCAAGGAAAAGAGATTTGCGCGTCGAACGTACCCCAGCAGACTCAATAAAACTGGACGTGCTTTTCTGCTCGATGCCCCACAACACATTGGCCACGGTTTTGAAGTTGGAAAAAAAGGTGTGTTGAACGTGCGATTCCATCCCGGCCACCGAGAGGCAATCATTGTGGCCTTGATGCAGTGTGAATTTCGTGCCATCGGCAACGACAGACGACCCAAAGCTTGGAAACGCCGCGTCGCACGCTGCGTGGTACAACCGGAGACTAAGCCATTCGTAGCCTTTCCGGCGCGCGTCTGGGTCTGCGGGCAAGATGGACTGCGTGCGTAAATATTGTATCGAGGGGCCCTATCATAGCGCTTGTTGCAATGTCGACGTGCAATGCCCAAGTGTACCTCCCGCGGCACGTCTTGGGCAATGACCCACAACAGCAACATTTGGGCGAGTTTGGTTTGTTTGGCTGTTTCGTCCCTTAGGGCAGCATTGTGACGTTGCAAGACCCGCACGGCCATCTCGTATGGACTCGTTGGACGGACGCCGCCTTGGTCGGTCGATGGACCACCTTGGAGCCGCGCCAGCTCCGCCTCCAATGCCTCGAGCTCGTGGCGCACGCGGGTGACTTTGAGCTTCCGCGCTTCGCGGTACTTGCGCAAGCGAGCTGCTGTCTCGGTCGGTTTTCGCTCCGCGCTGGCGACGACCATGGCTTGTGCACTCTGGCTTTTCGACTGTTCTGTGTTGTATCGATGTGAGTGCGTCGACCTGTTATAACAGTGACCACATGACGCTAACACAAAATAATGGTCCGCACAAAATATTTTATCCGCTGCCGTTGGCGGCCATCTACTTCGGAATGTTATTTCGAATTTCGCACAGAATAACTCATCACGTTTTTTCGTATTGTCAGTGACCGAAAATATTCATTTTGTACGTTTTTGTTACCATTTTGTGATTATTAAAATATTCTTCTGAGCTTGTGCCCTTACCGTAAAGCACACAATAACTAACCAGACTTTTTTGCTCACCATTTTGTTGTTGGTGAGTTTATTTTGATACTTTTCGGGATAATATTCCTAATGATAAATATTATACTTGATATTTGTACGCTGAAGCATATTATTTACCATGGTCAGGTGTTTTGTAAGTTTGATTATGTGCTTGAGTAGTACTATTGGTGAGTTATTGTGTATTTGGGGTCTCTGGTGAGTACGGCGGTGAGTCATTGTGTGCTCTACGGTAGTACATACTCCGGAGTACATTTAGATTAATTCAAATGCTCGAAGTATTATTTTGACGGGCCAAATGATTGTGCAAAAACTCTCCAGAAATAGAGAACTTTGTTCTTGGCGTTGGTGTATTATAACACTCAGGTATTTTGAGCGGCGACATCTTGAATCCCACGTCATTTGTTACCACCAATTTGCTTATCGCCGATCACGTCACTAGCATGTGATAAAAGGGGATTGTAGTCACCAACGTGGCTCTCGCGACGAAATACTTGCTGCCCTCATGACAACGAAGGGCGACAAATGGTTTTAGAGTGGATGATCGACAGTACTGGGGGAAAATCAATCCGGTTGCGTTGGTGTCGCTGTCCCCGACCTACAAAAGACGTCTGTTAGACGTTGTCCCCGATGGTCGTTGTGCCTAGTGTGTGTCCTCGAAGCTCTCCTATCATGGGGAAGCCATTGGGAGCCCATGAACAGGTCGATCGTTCAAGAAGACAAAGTAATACTCCGATCCTAATTCGGACCACCACGCATCCATGTTGTCTTCGTGCTCCAGGTTACGTTTGAGGTTTTGCCTTCTTTTACAGTGATAGTTGGTATCTCTTTGTGCCATTTACAGATAACGATGGGACAGGACGAACACCGCCTTTTTCCTGAACTAGATAGGTTCATGTACCAATGTTTATTCGTCCCTAGGCGTGAGGGCATACACGCCAAACTATTTTTGCAAATCCTCATTTACCTATCGAAGAGTTTGGGCTGACGAAGGCTTGATTCGCAAAAGATTTTCGCTCCGATTAGGTTCATCCCAATTATCCACGGTATCCTCAAACCTTCAGCTGAGCTTGTAAAGGACCAAGGGCGAGGAAATATTGGTAGCATTGGAATAGACGCATACAAGTACAGGCCCTGTGCTATCCACAAATGATCGCCTTGTTACTCTCAATTGTACTCATTCGACTCGACATATACTGAACTATTTTCTCCTTTGTTGGAGGTTCCGTGTGCTCAACGGTGAGGCAGAACCGATGAGTGTTATTTTAACTAAATACGACGTCAAAATACATCTTGTCGAGCTTGTTCCACCACTCAAGACCCAATTGCAGGAGGCACACAGACCAGGCGACCTGACATTATTACATCATATCAACTTGCTCCAACCGATGGGCTAAATACTCCACGGCGCGTTTATTTCCTTGTTCAAACGTGGCTTCAGCCATGGTGCGAATGCGCTCAATGTAGGCCTCTCGGTGGCACGTGCCTGCACTCGAGAGCCCATAGAGCTGACCAATTTCTTCGAGGGAGGCCACGCCATGGGCTGTCACGGGCGCGAAGAGGTACAACGAATAGCGCATCAATGTTATCGTGGCGGCCACTCGTTCCAAACTAATCCTACACTTATTTAAACACAAACAATCCTGTATCGTCGTCGTACCAGCCAAACCCATGGGAGCGCATTTCGTTGGTTTCGATGGGAAAACATTCGTCTTCGGCCACCAAAGCAAACGTGATGAGCATGCGATGATCGTCTTCAAATAAACTCATGATGCGTCGGACGTGGGCCCCAATCCCTTCAAATGCGACGCAAAAGTACACGAGGTGGCGCTGCACCTGCTCAAGGACCTACCCACACACACTCAAAACAGTGACCCAGACGACGAACAAGAAGCGTACCCCAGGAGACAGATTCGAGCATGGATACGTGCGCAGATAATTGCCTTGGCATTGGCACGCCCATACGGCGTCCGCGACGTCCGACACATTCGCAAAAAAAGTATGCTGGGCGTGGCTTTCTGTGCAACCAAGGGTCATGCCTTCTACGTCGTCGTTGCACGTGTGCAGGTCAAAGCGCCATCGGTCGTCGACGCGGCTGCCAAACGGATGATGCGGCATGGCGGCGACGGCGTTGTGGTAGACGCGCTCGCTGAGCCATTGGAATCCCTGACGTCTCGCGGCGGGATGCGCGAGGAGCGTTGATTCTATCCATGATGCGCGCTTAGGAAGGGCCTACCGAGTGATTGTATTCATTATTTCCTGCAACAATGCCATCACTCGTACCGGAATAGGGTATTGCGACGCGACCCACGACGACAAAAGCTTTGCCAGTGTCGTTTGTCGCTTCACATCGTCTCGCAAGGACTGATTGTACTTGAAGAGAACCTGTGCTGCCACGTGGTATGGATTCTCGCGCGTTTTCGGCGGCGGTGGGCACTTTTTGAGGTGCTCGATCTCGGCCTGCAGCGTGCGAAGTTGCTCCTCAAGGCGTTTGTGTTGATCTTTCTGCGCCGCGCGGCGCTGACGGAAACGAAGCGCCTCCGCTCGACGCTTATCGGCTGGTGTCAGCTGCATCATGAGGAGGCCTGCTCTGCTTGACGATGATGATGTTGTCGTTGCCGACATCGGTTGCTGGAACTCGAGACAGTCTTTGGGTGCGCACTTTCACACCTCTTTCAAGTAATATAGTATCGAGTGTCAAGGGAACCTCCCTGATTCAATTTGCTCATCCATCCGGATTTCCGGAAGAGACGAGTTTTCAGAGCAACCACATTCATCATAATAATGAGTGCCTTGTTTGTGCAATTTTTTACTTTATTGAGCAGTGCAAGCAAGAGAAACCCACACACAGCGAGCACTCGCTTGTTGTGTGCCTGACTTATTGCGCGTGGTGGATGGAGTTAGTCCTGACAAAGGGCAAATCCCAGGACATGCTGCAATTTCCCAGAATCCGCCAACTACCACTGTGTAAAAACATTAAAATGCAAAAATGGCTTGCTACCCGATTTCCATTGGGTGAAACAAGTACGACAAATTCAAATTGAACATAAGTCCACGATCCACCATAAGACAATGGGGCATGCATGCACATAGCAAACCTCTGCATCAACACGCATCCATGAGATAAGCATTTCCCCTGCTGAATAATTATCGTGAGCTTTGGGTCGGGGACACAGATTCCGATGAGTTGTTACAAACGTAGCTTCGTCGAGTCGCCCAATCACAATCCCAAGTCAACGACCGCTCGCACACACACTTCCAAAATCTGACCACGCAACACAAACTCTCCACCAATGTCCACCAAAATCTCTCAGCTCAAGCAATCCGAGGCATATCGCCAAAGCGCAGAGGCAGGACAAGTACATTCGTCTACTGCACGAATGGGCAGTTGCCCAACCCTTGCAGGCGGTTCCAACCTATCGCTCGGCCATTTCAGCATTTTACTGTGTAGGAAATATCGGTGCGATCAACGTGGCGGGACTCAACGTTGTTGGCAAACCCGACTGCACGTCAGCAAGGTCTACAATGGCTAAGCCAACGCGTGTATCACATTGCTATTCAGACCATTCCCAGCCACTCAGTTGGACAGAGCATAGAAGATCGCATTGATTTTGAAATGCACACGCACGACGACGAGTTTGGTCAAACCCAATGCTCTTTCTTTTCAGGTACAAGTGAATTACCAATACTCTTTGGTTGACTGTGTTGGCAGATCGAAAAGAAACTGCACGACAGCTTCGACTATTATTCTGGGCGGTACAACCGAACCGGGGTAAACGCACGCGTGATTGAACGAAGCTACATCGATTCCTCGCGAATAGTTATCACTTAT
>VJMH01005342.1:0-13073 GCA_009835185.1 Aphanomyces stellatus | reverse complement strand
TGCGTCCAACGTCACGGGGATCATCAGCGATGTGAATGCCATCGCCGAGCTGCTGCACAGCCATGGCGCTCTCGCCTGTTTTGACTACGCGTCATCTGCGCCGTACGTTGCCATCGACATGAACCCGAGCGAGCTCGAGTACACGGACGCCATCTTCTTCTCTGGACACAAGTTTCTGGGCGGGCCTGGTTCTCCGGGTGTCTTGGTCATCAAATCCAAGTGGCTTCGTCGCAACATCGTCCCTGTCGTACCGAGTGGTGGCACGGTTGTGTATGTGACCAACTTTGACCAAGACTACTCGCCGCACATTGAAGAGCGCGAAGAAGGCGGGACCCCCGAAACGATTGGCGCGATCCGATTGGGGCTCGCGTTCCAAGTCAAACATCGGATTGGCTCGGAGGCGATCCTCGCGTTGGAACACGCCAACGTCATCCGCGTGCACCAGCGATTTCACGCGCACCCCAACATTGTCGTGCTGGGCGGTCACGGCAACCCGACGCCAGCTTCCAAGTTGCCCATTTTCTCCTTTTTGATTCGCCACCGCGGCCGATTTCTTCATTTCAACTATGTCGGTGCGCTCTTGAACGACCTCTTTGGCGTCCAATCCAGAGGCGGGTGCATGTGTGCAGCCCCATACAGCCATCGTCTCATGGGCGTCTCCGATGCCATCAACACGGAATATGCCAAGGCGACGCGGGACATGGTGTACGTGGTCCGACCTGGCTACAGCCGCATCAGCTTTCCGTACATCATGAGCGACGCCCAAGTCGAGTACATTGTCTCGGCCGTGGAATTTGTCGCGTCGCACGGATGGAAGTTTCTGCCGCAGTACGAATTCAAGCAAGCCACGGGCGCGTGGACGCACAAGAATTTATCCCTTCTGTCGACAACCTACATGCAAGACCTTGGAATTGACATGGCTTGCCACGGACTTGGAATACGCCCATCGTTGAAGATTGTTGACACCAAGAACTATCACATGTACTTGACGCAAGCAATGGCGTTGGCGGATGAAGCAAGTCACATGACCAGCCCAATTGGTCGAAATCCGATCCCAACGTCCGTGGAATACTTACGCTGGTTTTCGTATCCGTGGGAGTCAGATCAAGGGAAGACGGATTTAGCTTTGACGTCACGGTGTCCATTGGCACCGATTGTATATGGAGACCGTCGAGCGACGCCAGAGAAGGAGATGCTTCAAGTGTGGTCGAAATCAAAACTTGTTTGGATGCGAATCCTTAATGGGGGGAAAGAAGTGATGCCTTTTGTGAAGCCAATAATGCGTTCTCGTGTCGAAGTTGTATGTTAAATTGGACGCGTATTAAATGATATAAGTTATGTAAAACATTGTGCTACTTGAAATAGTTGTCGTCCTTAGACGTGCGTTTGCAAATTCAATACATGAAATTGATTCATTGTTTTGGAATTATTCAATCGACTTGGAGAATCAAACGAAAAATGAATGAATGATTCACTTCGTAATTGCGTGCACAATTAAACTATCAACATTCGTCTAAACTGCGTCCGAACTACATGGGATAATTGGATGGCGGTGGGTCGGGCTTCGGGGTCTACGGAGAGACACTGCATCGCGATGTCTTGAATCCATTCCGGAGTATCAGCGGCGAAATTGGGCTTGATGGAGCCGCCAGCAACTTTAACCAAGATGGCTGAGTCAGGTACTGGCTGGCCATTGGTGGTATTTTTCAAATCGTCATAAGGAATCCGATGCGTGGAAAATTCCGATAAAATCATGCCTACACAAAACAATGAATAGGGTGAATCACGAGTTTGGCCGCACCAAACGAGTAAATATCTGCTGCGACGGTGTAATGGAGATCTTGAATGACTTCCGGAGCCATCCAACGAAAGGTGCCGACGCCAATCGTCATGGTTTCTTGGAGATCTTCCTTGGAAATGCCAAAGTCCGTCAATTTGGTGCCCTTGGTCGAATCCAGCAAGACATTGCGTGATTTCAAATCGCGGTGGATAATGTTAAGCGAATGCAAATACACCAACCCCTCAACAATATTGTGGATATGGGCGTACTTGTCTTCCCACGATACTTGGTCTTGTCGATGAGTCGCCAAAAAATCGCGTAAATCGCCACCATTCATAAATTCCATCAGGCATTTCAAATCGGACGGCCGGGTCCACATGGCACCGACCAACTGAACAATGTACGGGCTATCAAACGAAGCGAGGAGTTTGATTTCGTCAACAAAGGATTGCAACTGCTTGACCGTGACGTTACTTCGGTGCAACATTTTGACCGCCACCGATCGTCCTTGAAACGTTGCGAGCCACACGTCAGCAAAGGCGCCATGGCCCAATTTTTTGTGCAAGTTGAGATCTCGTTCATCCAGTTTCACGAGCTCCAAGTCTTGAATGGTCAGCCCCGCTTCCTCGCCCGTCGACCACGTGGGTGTCGTTTCCAAACCATACACGAGATTCAGTTGCTCCAACTTTTTCAACCGCTTTCGCATGTAGCAAAATACGACAATTCCAACCATTGCTGCGAATGCAATGGCACCAACGACGATACCAGCAATCGCCCCTGCACTTAGTTTTGTCCCTAATTCAATGCATTAATGGTCGTTGGTAGCAAAGTTAAAATGACAATATACCCGTGACACAGACGATAAAGCTGGGGATATTGGCGTCGGGTTGACTGCACGTGCCATTGCACTGACTGCATTTGCTGGTAGCGTTGGTAAAATTAGCGCCAACAAGAGTTGCTGGGATGCTAAAATTTTGACCACTCGCATTTTTTCCACGCTTGACGAGGGTCGAGAGCAAGTCAAAAGTTGTACTGTCCATAAACCAATTTTCCAATGCCAGCGAGGACAAGTCCCTATAATTTCATCAGACATCAAGAATGCATCAACGTCTTACAAGTATTGAAGCTTCTCGCTGAATGTGATATTCGCCAAATCTCTCAGTTGGTGGTTTTCATGAAGATATCTACAAACACAGTTTGCACAATCATAGATGAAAATATGGTCGTACAAATGCGTCAAGCGATTGAAATTCAAATCCGCCAAGTACTCGTATGCATTCTTGCCAATGTTACTATAAAATAAAATTGTCAGTCCCGGACCATATACTCGCTCATTGCAATACAGGATTTGAAGGGGCGGCGGAAGCATCGTTTGGAGCTCCGTCACATTATTCAGCTGGTTGTCTTGGTAAGATCTACGTGGATGGAATCAATCACAGTTGACGCTACAAATATCATTACAGGGAATGGATGGTGCTAGGCGACTGTAGCATGGCGGAAAAATTGTTACCCGTAAAGTGCCTATGAAGACATCGTAAGTCCAAATCACCATGTTCGCAAGGTACAATTGGGACAGGTTTTGGGGCCACTGGAAGCGGTTGGGGAGAGCAAAATTGAAGTAGGAAAACCCGCTGGTCCATAGTTGTGAAATTGAGCGCGATGGAGAAACGTACAGGCTGGTCATGTCTGGGCGAAATTCCATCAGATCGACGTTGATGTTGAGGAGCTTGTCGTCGTCGGCGATAAAATGCCTAGTCAACATTTGATGAATATGACCCATCGAGGTCGAAACGAACTGGTAGGTGTCTGGGTAGTTTAGATAACTTCCAATGGCAAACCAATCAGTGTCGTTATTCAAAACGCTGCAGTTTGTGACGTCGAGGACACAGGGCACGCCTTGGGCGCCGCATTGCTTTGTGTCTGAGACGACGATCACGCGCCGGTTGGACGGGAGTTTTGTTTGCAGAGCAGTGTAGGGACACGCGCTAGATGCCGTGCCAGTAGAAGCAACGAACGCGACAAGCAAAAGCAAGATGGCTGGACAAAGGTTCATCAAGATGGAGTGCGCTGGGCAACGAGTTTGGTTTTGAAGTGGCCAACGAAGAAGGCGGAAGCAACGAACATAAGTTCAGTAGTCCCTCGCACGAACGTCAGAAAATAAATACCGTCCAATCAAATTGATCAAGTGAGGGAGTGACGTTGTCCGAGATTCCATCATTTCGCACCAATGAAGGTAGAATTCGGACGAACGAGTCAATTTCTGGTTCACCTATGCGAGAATGAAGATAGCCGAATTTGAACAGCTTTTGGTGCAGATGTGGTAACCCAGCCCAGGGTGTGTACAACCTCAGATTGACCACTGTTGCGCCAAGTCGCATCTTTGGATGACGAAAATACATGACATAAAATGCACCAAGACAGCGTTCGCACTGTTCCACTTGCTGATGATCAGACTCATAACGTTATATTGTCCAACGGCATTTCCTATACAAACGTATCGAGATATTCGGGCAGGTCATTCACGAGGGAGCAGCAATCCACTTGCAACTACACCTCTTATTCATTGCCCATGAGTCATATTGGTGCTGCTCGACTTGTGGCCGTGACGGAAACATTTTTAAATCCCGTAGGACCGTGAAGTGTCACTTAAAAGTAAGGTATGTCATTGTGTTAGAGGTTCTTCATAAGGTCAACGTGAGCAACCATCACTCTGGCCCCACAGTGCAATAACAGCTGTTCGTGATTGAAATTTTGTGAATTATTTGCACGGAATTTCAAATTATTTCCGCAACAAGATTTTCCAAACATAGGGCGGTTTTCAGGAGGTGAAAATGCACGCAACATCGAATGAAAATCTATCATGACGCACTCCTTCGTCGGCAGGGTGAGACGTTAGATCATTTTTATGATGCAGCAAACTCGTGGATGGTGAGTTGTGAATGAGTACTTAACCGGAGCTTGACTCAAGAAACTACTAGTGTAGTCTCAATCCCCAAAGACCACAAAGCAAACATACATTTCAGCCAGAAACGACCTTGCCCCACAAAAGTTTGCAAACGACCACATTTCATCCCTTTCTTGAGGCAGTAGTGTACATTGAAAATGAGTTGACGAGAACCGCATCAATTGTCCTATTCAGAAAACGCATTGTCGACAGAGGGAGCTGGGTCTGACTTTACAAAATAAATTCATCCTCCGTTGACGGGTTCGAAAAAAATTACATTCAAACAACTCGTCAGTGCTGTGAAAACCATTATTAACACTTTACAAGAAATTCCATCAAGTTAAATAATTTGTCCGATCGGCGCCCGCCGACGCTGGCATTCAGTCTCTCATAGTGAAAATAGCTCATGGGATAGGTCGCGCAATTTAATTCGAACGACGCGGGCCACCTGCTCAGCAGTGGGTCGGTCACTCGGGTTGTGGGCCAAGCAGTCCATGGCCAACTCATACAACCACGGCGGGCATGTCCCTGAAAAAGTGGGTACAATCTTGCCTTGTACGACTTGGATCATGATGGCCGAATCAGCCAATGGATGGCCATGGAGCGGGTGCTTCAACTCGTCGTAGGGTGTCTGGTGCGTATCCATTTCCGACAAGAGGACTCCTTTCAACCACAATCAGCTGCAGCCACTCATTCGCGACGTACCAAACGAATAGACATCCGCGGCGTTGGTATAATGGTCGTCCACAATCACTTCGGGTGCCATCCAACGGAACGTTCCAACGCCCATTGTCAACTCGTCGCCACTTTCTTCTCTGGACCGGTCAAATCCTGTCAACTTGGTGCCTTTCACTGCGTCCAAGAGAACATGTCTGGCTTGGACGTCCCGATGGAGCACAAACATGGCATGCAAATACGCCAACGCCGACGCGAGGCTGTGCACGTGCATGTATTTGTCTGCCCATGGAAACGATTCGCACGTCGTCGTGGCCAAGAAGGAGCGCAAATCGCCCCCGTCCATCCATTCTAGCACGGCCGACCAACCACGCAACGACGCCGACGATGGCACGAGGCCCACAAATGCCACCACATACGGTGACTCGAAGGCACTCACGAGCTTGATTTCGCCCCAAAAGGCCTCCACTTGACGCATTGTACTGCGTTTCGTCCTGCGGAATCGCCTCACAGCCACGGCTTGCCCTTGATAGAGCCCCCGCCAGAGGTCGGTGGTGCCACCGGCATGCACCTTGTGGCATAATGTGACCGCGCGTTCGTCGAGTCGAGGGAGGTTGAGGTCGCTCAAGATATCGAATGCCACATCCTCGCGTGGAGTGTTGTGTTTGATTGGAAGCCTAGATGTCGGTGTGCTCGGGATTGCGTGGAAGGCTGTCTCAACGTCGATCTCACTGGGTGACTGTTTCTTTCGGAACCAGGTCACTATGAAGAGACAGCCAAGACACACAAACGTAGCACCGACGACGACGAGGAGTACGGCTGAGCCATCCATGTGATATTATCGAGCAGACTGGTCGTGTGATGTGCTAGCGTGTGCTTGTTGCGCTGTGATCTTGACCAAGGTAAAGACGGAATTTTCTGCGCACTCGAACCCGCAGCCGTTTTCGGCGTATCCGGACAAATTAAATACAATTAAACGGAACACGAATGACTGGACTGTCGGAAAATCGACCACCGTGGGGCAATACGATGAACTATGTTGTACTGCCGTGATGTCAAATCTAGCAAGGATGCTGTGATATAGAATCACGCGAGTGTCGAGCACTACGGACGTGGTGGTGGAGTCGGCAATTTGATGACCTGTGACATGCCCACGTGTCGCATTCAAATTTTTCTCACTCATTTCATTTTTTATGGCAGTATAAATGAGGAAAAACTTTCATTTTATATGCTTCGAAGTAAAACAAGAACTATACTTCGAGAATTTACCCCAAAACTCTGTCTAACAACTTCGAAGTGTTATATACGTCGAACGTTGTATTATTTCTAAATCTTTCTGAATTGTTTTTTAATCGACTCCCATGTTTCCAGTCAAGAAACTGGAAGGGCAGGAATGTGGCTTGACGAAAGGACAGAACAGAACAACTTGAACTTACTATAATACTTCGAAGTGAAACAAACAAAATTGTCGAAAACAAGGACGACATTTGAAGTCGGATTATTAAAGATGTGTCTAGAATGAGGGTGTTGGCAGTGGGTCTGGGGCGAACCGTTCAAACTTGCGTTGACAGTTGACTGTGAGTTTGGAAGGGGATTGGATAGGAATAATATTATACGTACCCGCAGCCACTGCAATCAGATACTACCTCCATCCGAGAATTAATGATGGTTTTGGACAAATGACATTTCCGAGAAAGTAAAAATGATAACTTCAACATCCGTAAATTTATCTCATACAAAAATGAAGATGAAACAATTACGATCGCACTCATCTCAGCAACTTGATTTTCTTTGTTATTGCTACCGAGTCGCTTCCAACCGTCAACTTCTCAATTTGAGTACAGACGACGAGAGAATTTAAGGCTCATCAAACTTTCATGTTTGGCACAAGTTGTTTCAACCAATCAACATCAATTCCAAAAATACTCAAATTCTATTGGTCAAATTAATATTATCGCGCCAAATTAAAAAGCGCGCGTGACAACCTTCGTGCACTCCGCCTTCACAAGCAGATTTGAGACTCGATCCTCATGGAGTCCACGGTATCACCCACAAAAAGTGGTTCCCACTGTGACCACAGGCACACGTATCCCATTGCGCTCAACTGCGAGCCATTGAGATGCTCCGAACCATGCCATACCGGCAGGCCGCAACCGCACTCTCCGTGCCCTGCCGTACAGTGCGCAACTGGCAGCGCCTATCGGAGAAGCTGTTGGCGTACAAAGGAAATAAGAAGACAATGAACTTGCCTGGTGCTGGTCGCCCAACCATCCTGCCGCAGGCGGATGGACTCCTCGCCTTCATGGACGCGCGCCGTACCCAGGAGTGTGCGCTGACGTGCTCGCACATGATAGCGTACCTCAAGCCTCATCACCAGAGTTGGGTCACTCAATACATGGCGCGACAGAAGACAGGTCATGGCTACGACCACCTGCTCAAGCTTCTCCAAGAATTTTGCCATCGCAACGGCTACACTCATCAACAAGCTTGCAGGTCCAAGAAGGTAATCTCCGATCTTGAGAGCACACGGTCGGAGTTTGCCAACAAGTTCCACAACGACTACGGTTCGTACAATGACAACTGTGTGTACAATGTAGACGAAACAGGAATTCAGTTCGACATGCCCCCGCGTTACATTTGGTCCCGTTCTGGAGGCAATGCCAAGTTGTCGGCTGGCGAGAAGCATTCGTTCAGAATGACTGCTGTCCTTGCCGAACGACGCGACGGCAAGAAGATGCCGATCATGTTTGTGATCAAGGGCGAACCCGGTGGTCTCATCGAGCAGCGCGAGTTTCCAACGTACCCAAGTGACCATTTCTATGCGATGCAAAAGAAAGCCTGGATGGACAGCTCCGTGTGGCAGCAGTACCTGTGGTTCGCGTTGGCAGAAGAAGTTGAAGGCAAGTCGGTGCTCGTGCTAATCAACTTTGAGTGCCACGTGACGAAGGAGAGCGTCGCGTCTGCAGAGACCATCGGCATGGATGTTTGCGCGCTTCCTCCATATGCAACATCGCACTGTCAGCCGTTGGACGTTTCGATCATTGCACCATTCAAGAGGCACATTCGTGATCTGTGGATCTCAGAAGACCTTGTGCAAGATGGCGATGAAGACGAAGGGTGGATGTCTCCAAAGGCACAAGTCAAGCGTATTACTATGATAAAGAGGGACATCAAGGCGTTCGACATGATCACGGAGGATGAAGTGCGCAGCAGCTTTCTCAAAGCTATTCCTGAGCCGTAAAGGTTTAAGAATCGACACCGGGTTGGCTTTCGCCAACCTGGAACTCCGATTTGTGTTTTTTGAGATTATCAGGAATTTTTCCGCGCTCAAATTAGTTGCAATCGATAGATCTCGTCAAGACGGAGATGTTGGCACCGGTTACATCGAAAAAGAAGCAGTACAGCGTGAGTTATGCGTAAAAAACCACTTGCCTATTGCATATTTTGTGTGCGCCATAAATATAATTATGCTGGTCATAAAATTACCTTTAAAAGATTCTGATTGGTCGGGAATTTCTTCGTATTTCGTAGTTCTCTGCCCAATCATGTTACGAGAATTGATTTCTACTTCGATTCCCCATGAGCCTTAATTTCCCTCGTCGTCTGTACAGAGCGATCCTAGCTCCAGACTCTCAATAATTTCTGTAGCTAAGTACGTATGTAGGCCGAGTAGTCGTTTATAGTCGTTGCCCCTCTGGCTCGAATGACCTCTTGAATACAACATTGGAGTGATATGAAGTTCTTGTCAAGCGTTTGCATGCTAACACCCTCCCAGGCGGCCTCCGTGGCGTCGACGATTTCTTCAAGACTACTGGACAACTCTTCCAGTTGGAGGGTCCGGATCGCACGAAAAAAGCCGAGATCGAGGACGTTGATGTCCGGCGAGTTGGGCGGTTGGAACACAACCTCCATGTCCCACCCGTTCGACGTGCATGCGGCCACAACATCCATGTCGAGTGGTGGGACGTGGGGACGCGCATTGACTTGTTGGATCTTGATCTTATTGGACACGCCGCGGGGCCAGTTTGCATGTATCGCCGGAATTACCTTGTCAATGAGCATCGCCTTGTATGCGGCACGGTCGACGGACACGGACTTCATAATTCGTGTACCAGCATCACGGCGACAGCTTCTTCGCTTGGCGAGAACGACTTCGGTAAAGTGTCATGTTCCAATCTTGCCATAAACCATTCATCCTTGTCGTGGTCCCACCTTGGACGGGCAACAGCAGAGAGGAACATGACCTTGAGGATAAAACGTTTCGCCTTGCAGGAGCGTTGCTTGACCTTTTTCTCAGGTACTCCATAGACTGTCTTTTTCACTCGGCTAATAAAGAACCACTTCTCGTCCACATGCACTGTGTCAAACATTGGATCAACACACTTGAGTCCATCGTCGCCGTGGATGCGATCGAGGGCCCACTTGAGTCGCCGCCTCTTGTTAGCATCCGTCAGTGCAGGCTTCATAACACTAGAGTATTTAGCAAGCAGGCCGCGCTTGTAGTAGTCGTGAAGGGTAGACTTGGGGATGTCAACAGCGTTGGCGAGGGACCGAAAATGGTAGCGCCGTGATTGAGGGACTGCTGTGATACGCGCCGTGACACTTTGGTGCTTCAGCTTCCTCCCACAGTGTCCCTTCTTCCTTGAAGCGACACTCCGGGAGAGAGCGCTAGCGCCAGATAGGTCAACGGCCGCCCGGTTCCAGATGCGGGAGATTGTTTGGGGGTGCGCGAGAACTTGCTTGCGACGAACGTAGTGGCACCCTTGGGCAGCTTGCCACTTGGCTTGGCGAGGACCAAGAGATGTTGGAGGACATGTTGGCGCGCTTCTTGAGTGATATTCTTGCTTTTGGTTCCTTTGCGTATCTTGGGAAATGACTGGTGTTGTTGTTGTGGCTTTGGTGCCATCCCACTGCGCGTGAAGGTCATGGCGCGAAAATATATCCGGATGTTACCGGTATTATCCGGTTTCTCCGGATGAACTGGGGTCGCTAACCATTGACACTAAAAATATGCTTTGTTTATTTTGTCTTTTGTAGTAGAAATGAAATTGATTTTTTATCAAATGTAATGACGTTATTTATTCAGATGTTGGTAGCCCGTGCTCTCCTGGTTCGATGGGTGTCGTTTGTTTTTGGCATTTCACATTTTTTGGTGAAGAAAACTGCAATTCCCCCAAAACCATCATTAATTCTCGGATGGAGGTAGAGAATGAGTCGTGTTTCTGTGGTTCAAAAAGTTATTTTAAATATATTGAAATATATTTCATTGTCTGCTCCAGTTGATACATTTCAACAGCTACTTAGTTTATTTGGTTTTTGGTGTTATTTTAAACTGGGTGCAAGGCGCCAATTTAACTTTAATTTGGGATGCCATTTTTTTAAATTGCAAACCAAAGTTTAAAAAATGGCACCCCAGAACAATGGATTTCCTTTCGAGGGAACTCTAGGCTCCAAAATAATAAACCAACTTGACCTTGCCAAAGTCAAACAAATGAATCATGTGGATAACCGATCGGTGCACATTGAATTTCCCGTTCGTTTTGATAATTCGAATCATTTCTGCTCCATGGGCACAAAAGTCGTTTGGTAGACTGCGCGGAATGTCCAGGCGTAGTGTTCGGTTCACCTGCAAGGACGCAAAAAGTTATTCACTTTAATTGAAATCCCTTCATAACAAAGACAGTACGAATGGAGCTGACTTTGAGATGTATGCCTCGGATAAACGTCGTATATGGATTTGCGCATGACAGGACCATTTACGCGTGCATGCGCTTAAATCCACGGTCAATTATGGAAGCAATCAATTATACAAACCAGAATGGATAAATAACTCCACGGCTTCTGACGAGGCTGAAATCCACCCAAATGATCACATTCGAGCGAAGGAACTCGAGCTGGTCGTTCGTGTCGAGGGGCGAATGAAAGTCAAAACTTTTCCTGCTGTGGAAGGTGTTGCTTAAAGTCGTTCACTTCATGGCTTGGTGTATATGGAAGTGGTACTCAGCGAAATTGAACGTCCGAGACAATAAATACTCTGGAGTATATCAGATACTGGACAAAACATTTTCTCACGTTCACCCCACTTGCAAAGATCGTTCCAGATGTTCAAGATTTTCAGTGTCCAACGCTCGTGCAACATTGTATAGTATAGAGCATACCGGTACTATGTAGTTCTTCAGAAGTACTTCGAGATATATCAGTATGTTTAGATGAGAGCTTTTGCCCTGAAAAGTCGTAGCTCAAATAGCGAGGGCATTTTGCCTTTTAGCATGTTCCAGGAGCCATTGATGTTACCCATGCGATTCATACGTTGCATAAGAATTGAGTATAACAGTGAAATGCATTACGCACGACGAGGGGTGAATTTCCACTTTAACTCATCAGTCAGGTCGGATTGATCACTTGTGGTGAGCTTCGAATGCATCTCGAACCTCAGCTGACACCCTTTGAGGTTGCGTCTCCTGACGTGGCAACCGATGGCGTGTCCTAAATCTTTTGGAGGACACGAATCGAGCGTTTCATCAGGTGGAAACTTTTTAGTAAACCACGAGCTGAAACATATGGCGTTTGAATGTTCTATCCCCTTTGTATAATAATCTTGTTTTCGGACATCCACGATTCCTAATTAGGAATACTAGAACTCCGGAGTACTAGTATACTAGTACAGTATTACTCCGGAGGAGTGCTTGCAAACGGTAAAATCTTTTGCTGAATGGTAAAATCTCTTGCTGAATGCGTCGAATTCTTCTTGACTCAGACAGTGAACCTTTTTCGATTTGTCGTCCATACAAAATAATTTGAAATAAAATGGTTGCGTGATTCCCTTGCGCCCCTGATTGAACTGCAACGCAGTGCCACAATAAATAGCCTCATTGCACTCAGCATAGATTGTGCAATTGCTTTCGCACAACCAGGGACAACAGACAAAAGATAATCATTTCAGTCTAATTTGTTTCGATCGTTACTTCTTTGCTCCACTTGATTCCTTTCCAAATTTGCTTGGATCTCGACCACAAGACGCGTCCAAACTCACGAGTTTTCTTGTCTAGATCGTCTGTCGCCACGGCTGAGTAAACGTGTGGTTCAAAAGGACTGGACGAGGTCACGCTGCCGTCGATCAAAGTACCTTCCCATGGGTAAGCAAACCAGCGCAAATGTTCAAACTTTGCAGCCATTGGATATTTTCTTCTTCCGTCGCTATTTTGGTTGGACTCTTTGGTCGCTGCGTCCGCCAGCTCAGCCGCTTGGTCCAAATATTGTTGATATGAATTTGGGTCGATCTTAGTCGTTGTGGGGTTGGGTGACTGGTTGAACGACAACTGTTCGATCGATGGCATTTTGATCGATTGAATGTCCTTGTGCGTCCACGCGCCCGTGGCTTGCTTGAATTCGTACTGCGGCAGAAACTTCCATCCGTGCGACGCGACAAATTCCACGGCCGAGACAATGTACTCGACTTGGGCGTCGCTCATGATGTACGGAAAGCTGATGCGGCTGTAGCCAGGTCGGACCACGTACACCATGTCCCGCGTCGCCTTGGCATATTCCGTGTTGATGGCATCGGAGACGCCCATGAGACGATGGCTGTATGGGGCTGCACACATGCACCCGCCTCTGGATTGGACGCCAAAGAGGTCGTTCAAGAGCGCACCGACATAGTTGAAATGAAGAAAT
>VJMH01005341.1:0-158140 GCA_009835185.1 Aphanomyces stellatus | reverse complement strand
GTGCGTCAGCGTGACTTAATGGCAGACGACCAGACGACAACTAATATACGTATCTCTATCCGGATGGATCACTACATATGTCAAGAGTTGATCGGCATTTCGTCTTTGTGGAGGTTGATGGGAACCATAAGCACGTTGGGAAACAATCTTCCGCAGTTGGACACTCAAGTTGCCGGGTAGACGGAACTCACCAGAACTGTCGGAATTCGGTGGTCACTGCAAGGTCAAGACCACCGAAGTCCAAAGGCGTGGAGGCTCTGTGGTTCAAATTTGTTCCTGCATTTACGTGTGCCGAGTTTGTCGCAACATGACTAATTGTTGCCACGTCAAGACCGTTCGTTCGTTCGCCGCATACCCATCCGAACTGACCACAGAATCCATGCTTTCCCGCCTGCATATGCGCTTTCACGAAATGATTTAGTAGACACTGCATTACTCCCACGTTCTTGCTGTAGTTGAAACCCAGGCAGCATTCAGTAGTACGTTTGTGGTTTTTTTGCTGCTGAATTGTGTTGCCAAAAGATGATGACCGGACCCAGACGCTACTTCAAGTTCAACTGCGTCGACGTCGTTTCAGTGGGAATGTCGTGCGCCACGCAAAAATATTTCGACGGCGCCGACGGCCCAGTGGAAGCAGGGCGATGGTCGTGACCTTTTGCGTTCGACTGGTACTTGGACGCGGTTCGTTGGAGCGGTGGTTACGGGGTGCGGGCAGGGACAAATCGTCACCACTAAACAATACCTGGATCCCGTCACATACAGTTTCAACTTCGTCTCTCATTGATCGTTCAGTCTCTCGAATGTGTCGCAAGAAGACCAATCCGTTGCCACCAATGAGTTTGGCAGCAGCAGGTCGTCCGTTCGCGTCAATCTTTGGCAGTTGTCAAGCGACAGCGCTGTCTTTACAACAGACTCGTTGTCTGTTGTTGTATGTAGGACGTGTTGTCGGCCGTTGCCCTGGTTTTGTCCCTCAATGCTTTACACGAGAATAGGAAACGAACTGTGCAGCCTATCGGCGTAACACGCCGATTGGCAGTATACGTCCCTGCATTTCCCCACCTTTCCCGCCACGTTTGGTTATGTCGTGGAGAAAAATGTACCTACAGCACAGTAAACACTCTGGCCAACGAACATGCGATCCAGATGGCTTCTTCGTTCCACGTGGCATCAAACGAAACTGCCAAGTGCCGTAGAGGCTGTGCGGGTTTGTGGGCCAATTGATTGCACGGACCCATTTCTACCGGTTTAAATCACACTGGGGAGTCACTGGGGGTGCGGTAAAAAGCGTTTCTACCGAAGGCGACTCCAAACGAGCTGGCACGGCCAGCTGGCCCGTGCTCTCCCTCGAACGTTCATTGACAATGCGACCAAGTTCATTGTTCAATTGGCCTCATCCTTCACACAGTATAATCCCATGAGCTTCCTCCACTTTGAACCGCTCCCGTATATGCATCACGGTGTCGCCCCTCTCTTGGACGACGCCGACCTCTTTGGCTTTCACGACATTGAGCCGCTCAATGCGTTCACTCTCGACCAAGTGCTTTCGGAGGTCGACATGACGTCGTCCGACTTGCTCAAGTTTTCAACACGTGACCCTGCCGCGCATGCTCACGCCCACCACCTCCACGCGCAGCTCCTCCAGGCAACCAAACCCCGCACCCCCAAAGCCCCCCTCTCGCCCCCGCAGCCCAAGGTCGAGCTCGCGGCCTTGGACGAATTCGGCTCCAAAGTCCAATATGAGAGCTGGAGTTCCCGTCGAAAGCTTTGCTCCACGCCCGGGTGTGACCGCGTCGTTCGCTCGCGCGGCTTCTGCAAAAAGCACGGGGGTGGCAAGCCCTGCTCCATGGAGGGGTGCCACAAGGAAGCGCAGAACGGCAACTTCTGCATTGGCCACGGCGGCGGCAAGTGCTGCAAAATCGACGCATGTGCCAATGCTGCCCAGTCTCAGGGCCTGTGCAAAGCCCACGGCGGCGGCGCCCGCTGCAAGTTTGACGGGTGCGAGAAGAGCAGTCAAGGCGGTGGCTTTTGCCGCGCCCATGGTGGTGGCAAGCGTTGCCTCGAACCTGGCTGCACCAAGGGCGCCCAACGCGGCGATCGATGTGCCAAGCATGGTGGCTGTCGGTCCTGCACCGTGGCCGGCTGTGCACGCACGGACCGTGGCGGGGGACTCTGTGAAATCCACCGTCAAGACAAGATGTGCTCCGTCGATGGATGCAAACGCCTCGGCAAGACGTTGGGTATGTGTACAGTCCACGTGCGCCAGGCGCGCAACGAAGGCAGTCCGTAGAATGGATGGATGGCAGTAGACAATAGTATTTAAAAAAGTTATAGAAATTCAATCAAACTGACATTGCATCAAGCGTTCAAGTCGTTGCGTTGACTGGCGCTCATCCAAGGTGTCGGCACAACGAAGGTTGGAGGTTGGGGAGAGTAGGTGCGACGATCTATTTTTAGCCGCGCTGAGAACTACAAAAGAACAAATCTATGAAACCACTGGTGGTGTACAGTGCGCCGCGCGAGTCGCTTGTGCGACACCAAATAGTCAAGAACGTGCAATCGACAAAAACAATACGAAATTGTTTTCACGTTGTTTTATGCTGCGTGCGGACGCACCTGCTCGTGTCTTTGCGTGACGCGCATGGACTGGCTTGGGTGATCGCCTGCGACGTCGTCGATTCCAGTCGCGGATCGCAAAACGCCCGTGGCAGCGGTCCATCGACTCGAGTGAATCAGATGGTTGACACCCTTTGTTATCAGTTACTCCCACGATATATACACTTTTGAGGAAACGTGGCACATGGCGTGAAATTTTGGCGGCCGCGGCATCGCACCACTGGCTTTCGTGAGTCACAGATGCTTCTGCGACGGATGGGAGATTTCGGAATTTCGGAATTCAGATATACCCATCGACATCGTTTCTCACCTTCATCATCATGAATCCTGCCATGGCACGAATGTTGAACTGTCGTTGAACCTTCGGGATTCTTTCAACTCGCACTTCAAGGTTTTGGGTCCTTCGTGATTGTTGAGTCTCGCTCTTATGCGTTGAAGGCAGAATATACGAGGGTGTACAACTGGTACCCCACACGAGCTCTGCATTTGTCCGACCTGAATGTTCTGGGATGGCTTGCACTCTCTTTGAGCCCGTGGCCACGGCTCGCTTGAAGCTGCTCAAGCTTCTGTGGCTTCCATTGCCTTTGCGCACTGAGAAACGATGAAAAGGGGAACTCCAGCAGTATTTCTAGTCTCATTTCTCTGCTTGGGACCATTGGACCGAATGAATCCTCGTGCGAAGTGCACTCGTAAAAACCGGAGGCGTGTAAACGTGTGCTATAACCTTTTGTCCATGTCGACGACGTAGGGTTGTGGTTGCGATCGATGCCGTGGCGTCGAGAATCAACTCTTTTCATGTGCCATGATGCAGAGCAGCCTGATATTTTCTTTCGATGCGCGCGAGTTGCTTGCATCCTCGTGTGCTGTGGGTTGTGCGCGCGGCAGCGATGACATTTGAAAAACAAAACCAACAACGGACCTTTGACACTCTATAAATTTCGACTTTGCCGTTGAATGCTGAAATATAAACTACCAGAGGATACATACCCCAAGCCTTTACCGCCGATTGGCCCACTGGCAACACCATCATCATCGTCGTGTCGGTGATGAATGTCGCCGAGGTGGGCATGAACAACCAGGAAGAGGCCAGCGGCGGCGCGGCACCACCAGGCAGCAGCGGCGGTGGACCCAAGTCCTGGACAATCCATGACTTTGAGATCGGGCGGACGCTCGGCCGCGGCAAGTTTGGTACGTCGGACGCGACAACCGACCATCGAGACAGCGGATGTGTGTTCTAGGCCAAGTCTTCCTCGCGCGTGAGAAGCATTCGAAGAAGATCTTGGCCATCAAGATGCTCGACAAGGAGATCCTTCGCGTACGACATCGTCCTCTTCAACAACGTCATCACACTCTGCAGGTCGGCGGCGTCGTCCAGCAACTCAAGCGGGAAGTTGAGATCCACTCCCGCATCCGGCATCAAAACATCCTGCCGCTCTACGCGACCTTCCAAGACGATACCCGAGGTTGACATGTGTTCCATCCTGCGCTCGCATAATCGACCCTCATGCAGAAACCCTCGTGTAGTCTACTTGGTGCTACGGTATGCCCCGCATGGCGACCTCTTCACGGCCCTTCGCAATGCCCCTCATGGCCGGTAGGACTGACTGCTCTGTGACTGAAACACAGGTCGCTGATGGTATCTCGTAGCTTTGATGAACGCACGTCGGCCCGTCTCATCCACCAGCTCATCGAGTACGACGTCGTGCCTCGATGTCGTCGTCATGTGACGCCATAGGGCAATCATGACATGCCACCAACACAACGTCGTGCACCGCGACATCAAGCCCGAAAACATTCTTCTGGACAACGACGTCTGACTTGTCTCGTCCTCTTGATTGACTGGACGAGCGTAGAATGAAATCCTCCTGGCGGACTTTGGCTGGTCGGCGTCGAATGTGAATGCGTCGTACGTGACGACGACGACGACGACAATTCCCCAACGTCTTGTCCATCATAGAAATCGACGCCATACGCTCTGCGGCACATTGGATTACCTCTCGCCAGAAATGCTCAACGGATTCGAATACGACGCATCGGTGGACATTTGGGCCATCGGTGTCCTCCTCTTTGAACTGCTCGTGGGGAAACCAGCATTCGAGTCGCAGGTAGACTCCGACTCAGACTCAGACTCAGACTCGAGTAGGACCAACTCCAAACGTCTGCATTGATTGTGAATGCCAAGTACCGCATCCCCCTCTTCGTGTCGGACGCGGCGCGCGACTTGATCAAACGGGTAGGCTTACGTCATCTTTAGCTTTTTTTGAACCACTCATCATAACTTTTGTCCTAGTTTCTCCGGAAGGACCCGGCAACACGTATCACTCTGGCTCAAGCCCTCGAGCACCCATGGATCGTCCGGCACTGCCAAAAGGACGTCCCCACTGCTGCCCGTCCAAGCGGCAGTCAATCCCGCCAGCGCCCTCCCTCTGCATCCAGCGCTGCTCCCCGCCAGCGCACGTCGGCCCCCCGCGGCCAGCAACTCCACACCCCCGTTCCGTCATCATCAAACCGTCGACGACAGATGCCGTAAACTTATGTAACACACTGGCATGTTACTTGTATGTCCAGCTCAATTTGATGCCACGCTCGCGAAAGTAGCGCAGCACGAGACGGTAGACGCTGATGGGAAAGAGGACGCAGCCGCCCACGACCATGTAAAAGAGGTACGGGGCCTCTTCGAGGTTCGACGTCAAGTTCATGCCGAACGTACCGACGACAAATGTGGGCACGGTAATCAACGTCGTCCAGAGCGAGAGGGTCAGGTTTACCATGAGGAGGTAGTTGCGCTTTGTGTCCAGCTTGAGCGTCGCAATGTTGCGCGTGTTTTGGAGGTTCTCCAGCATGAGCGAGATTTGTGTTTGCGTGTCGTAAATGTCCTACGATTGCGTCAACATCCTGTGATCCGACAACACAATCGTCCGACTTTTGTACCTGCAAGTAGACTTCGATGAGCGACTCGAGCTCTTCCGAGTCAAAGCTAAATAAGTCTTGGGCGAGGGATGGGTCGTTGTACAACTATATAAGGGGTGTGGTTGTTTGTCACCAACAGGCGACAGGACGGACCTTGGTCAAGTGCATCATGCGCAAATCTTCTTCGTTTTCCAAAATATCGACAAACGCTTTCCGCATCCCCGTCACCTATGTCACATGTCTCGTCAGAATTGGACGAGTCAGGATGACATACCCGCGCGTTGAGCTGGTCCATCGAATTTTTCGCCGCGAGGAGGCGCCCCAATTCGCCCGCGAGCGACGCATCTTGAGCGATTTTGTCGACGGCATCCTTGGCCAGGGGCAGGGCCTTGGCGGCGTCTCTGGCCAATCCGCTATGTGGACAACGTCAGCATTGCCAATGTTTCTCTTGGTTGTCGTACGTGCAAATGGTGGCGAGGATGGCTTCCAGCGCCCTAGGAGAGAGGGTCGTTTTGAATCGATGGACAGGAAACAAAGTTACGTGAATTCGAATCCGTGGACGGAGCTTTCATCAATGTGCGTTTTGAAATTCGCTTCGAGCTCGGGCATGAGCGCGTCGGCGCCGTCTTGGAAAAAGACCACGCACGAGTCCCGTGTGATGACAGCTCGAATTGGATCTACGTACGGATGACGTCATCGTTATCGATCGTAACGTATGCGAGTCACGCACCTGCGTTGACAAGGATGCCTTGCTGGCGCACAGTGATGCATGGCTTGTTGGCAATGTCAAATGCGTTGTCAAGTTGGCGGATGTCGCGCATGTGAATGTTCTACAACCAAATCAAGACCTCCAAAATTGACAAGGATACTCACGGCAATGTCAACGACACCTTTTGTGGGACGACTTGATGCCGCCGTCGGTGGGTCGTACATGTCAGCCTAGGACCATTGTATTCATCGTGAGCGAAATCCCGACGGTTCGACTTACGACAGTGACGGCAGCCTCTTGCACCATCTTGAGGGCATCGTGTCGGCTGACGGCTTCGTGGGTCGCAGTGCCCGTCGAGTCGAATCGAAGCGTCTACACATGAGACAGTCATCACAGACGTAATCAAATGTGATAGGTCGACATACCAGTCGCTTGCCACCGAGCATCGGCGTGTTGTGGTCAATTTTCCCATCCTTCCGAGGAACGCTCTTCCGCGGCGTCGGTGTTTCTGGCGGCGCCGTCAACTTGTCCAAGAGCTCTCGATTCGTAATCCCGTCTGGATGAAGGGCAAACTGATCATCTTTGGCTTGAAACTTGAGAAACGGTGGCGTCGTCGTCGTCGCCGTGCCAGCTATCAACGGACCCGCCGTCCTCTTTTCAATGTCGTCCAGTGGGTACTCCAGCCGCTTCTTGGATGCGACGACATTGAGTGTCTCGACCGAGACGACCTTGGTGGCTTCGTCGACCCACATGCGCAGCACGTACGGTTTGGAGAACATGTGATAGAGAGACGTGGATCCAAAACCAAAGCACTATCCACGACGACGACGTTAGAGTACGAGCGTATCAAAGGGCATGACGCACCATGAGCGACCCATACATAAGCATCTACAACACATCAGTCACTCTTGCACTGCCAAGGACCGTACCTCGCCCAGCGACGTCACGGGAATGTGTCCAAGAAGCGAGCCCATGGGGATGCCCACGCCTGTAAAGAGGCCAGACGTGACCACGGCGGACTTGGTCGCATGGATGCGCTTGGCCCATGGCGCTTCGTAGAGCAAAGTCGGGGCGGCGGTCGACGGCGTCTTGCTTGCGTCGTCGTTCTTCAGTGCTGCCAGCGACGGCGGTGACGACGGCGCCGGCGGCGTCATGGGTGTCGTGCAAAATGGACGGACTGGGCACTGCCTCGCCATCCAATGAACGACCGACGGCCGCCACGACGCTGTGCGGAGCATCGATCGATGTGGAGAATTGAGTTTGTCGTTCTCAGCCAAGTACTTCGAAATTCGTTTTGGTTCGAATCTCCAACCTTCGATTGAGTTTGCTTCGATCTGAAACAGTAAACTCAAACATTTGGCGTTTTAAGTTTGTTTGGGCGACGGTTTCAGCATTCCATTTTTTGAATTGCGCGCGCGCGAGCGAGGTCGCCAACAGCACGGACGCGCCGCGACAGCGAGTGCAACCCCATGGAACTCTTCAACCTGCTTTCCGACATTGACTTCGATGCGTCCCTCTCGGCAATTTCAGCGTCTTCGCAACCAACGACCGAATCTGATGACCTCATCGCTGAGGCTGGCCTGTCGCCATTCGATCCAGTGGGCTTGTCTCGGCGGCGACAGCATCCCGCGCTGCTCTCATTCAACGTGTTGTTGTGTCTAGGACTTCACGATCGACTTCTCCGACCCCCCCTCGTCGCCCCAGTCCTCGGAACACTCAATTGCCTTGATCGAAGACATTTCAGACGGCGATGGCGCCTCTTCTGTCACGACACCAGGAACGGTGCATCAACTCGCCTCTCGTCCTGTACACTCTCGAGCTCGACTCGGTTCCCCGTTGCCTCCCCATATCGACCTCGACGCCGCCCACGACTCTGTGTTGGTGCAGTTTGTGACCCACCAGACGCTGCGCGCCGCCTTTCTCGCCTGTCTCAAGCGGCACTTGGACAGCGTCAAACAAACCCACACGGGTCTCCTCCTCCCCCACGAGTGTCTCTCGATGCTCCGGTACGAAGCCAGAGTCATGTCGTGGATGTACCTCCTCCAGCACGTTCGCCCGGGTGGCGCTGTCGACGCGCTCGGTGTCTTGGTTCCCAACCACGTGCTGACCCACCGCATCTATCTCCCGCATCTCTCGACGTTGCCAGCGCTGTGGTGTTGTCCCTCATGTCCGTCCGTAGCTCTGACGTTGTGCCAGGCACGCCAAAGCCAAAGCGTTCCACACGCTCACGCACCACGTCGATGCGATTCAAGCGATTGGGGACGCCACGGCAAGTGCATTTTGCCGTTGCGATTGCCGAGTTTGCCGTAGATTGTCTTTTACATGACGAGCCACGTTGCCTTGCGCGCCCGGGCTGCGCTCGTTCAGCTCATGCATCCGAACGCCCTGCCGTTCTTGACCTACACCAACAACCACGTCATGTGGCGCGAGCGCTTGACCTGCACCTACGTCGGCTATCAAATTTGCACCATGGACATAGTCCTGGAGGCAATCGAACCCGTCATGGTCTGCGGCGGGCTGTAGATATTCTTCACTTCGATTTATTGCTTCTTCGAAGCTATCGAGGCATCTATACTTGAAATTTGAATGTGGAAACACAAACGACATACGCTTCAAATCGACAATATAAGGCTTCAATCTACAAAATAGACTTTTGACCGTTCAAAATGCGAGGACTGTCTTGATGACGGCCACATGACGGAATCGTAAAGCGATGAGTTGGTGGTGAGCGGCGTTCGACATATCAACACCACGCGTCCATGCATTGTGTGCCCCTCCACGGTGGATCTATCTCTAGCTTTGGAATGAACGGTCAGGAAGCGGCGACTTGGCTGCGCGGCGCCGGTGCGCACCAGTCACGTCAACGATCGCTCGCAGTGGACATCCTCCTGCGCATGACGTCATTGCCAAGGCACGTTGAACACGGCCGGTAATTTAATGTTGGGTCCAGCAGTTGAATACAAATGGCAAGATCATGGCGCGTGCGTGCAATAAATGTACTTGCCAGTGTTTGATTGGTGCAAATCCACCAATCCGTGGACGCCCCCCTGCGACCGGAAGTTCCCTGCTCTCACAACTCGATTTCCACCGCGATGCTTTCGACATACACGACGATTCCGCCGCTTGCGCAGCAGTTGCTTGAACTGATTGGCCTCCTCGTGCTCGCCAAGGTCGGCTTCACGTTCCTCTCTGGCGTCTATGCCTTCCTCCTCCGCGGCAGCAAAAACCTCAAGAAGATGGGCAAGTGGGCGATCGTGACGGGCGCAACCGACGGCATTGGCAAGGCGACGGCGTTCGAGTTGGCGCGCAAGGGCCTCAATGTCGTCTTGATCTCGCGCACCCAATCCAAGTTGGATGAAGTGGCCAAGGAAATCACGGCCAAGTATGCCCAAGTCGAAGTGAAGACGTTGTCGGTCGACTATAGCCACTTGACGGCGGCCGCGATCGCGTCGATCAAGAAGGTGATCCAAGACGTTGGCGACATTGGCGTCCTTGTCAACAATGTTGGCCAGTCGTACGACTTTCCCCAGGTATCCCCCTCTCTCTCTCTGGACGACTCTGTATCTATCACATTAGTATTTCCACGAACTCTCCGACGAAAACGTCTTGAGCCTCATCAACATGAACATCAACTCGACGTTCATCATGACCAAGCTTGTCCTCCCTGGCATGGTCGAACGCAAGCGTGGTGCGATCATCAATTGCAGCTCGGGCTCGGCCCGCATTGCGTGCCCCTTGTTGGCCGAGTACTCGGCCGCCAAAAAGTACGTGGTGTTATCTATGCTGGACAAAAAGTAATTGTGACGTGTGAAGGTGCATTGAACAATTTACGCTGGGTCTCTCGGGCGAATATGCCTCCAAGAACATCCACATTCAATGCCACACGCCCATGTTTGTCACATCCAAGCTGTCGAAAATCCGCCATGCCAGCTTTATGGTGCCCAGCCCCTCGACTTACGCCAAGGTATCGTCTTTGTCATGGTGACATGTGTGTCTTGACCTCTTGTCTCTAGGCGGCTGTCGCCAACATTGGCTACGAAACTGTGGGCTCGCCCTACTGGCCCCATGCGTTCCAAATCTACTTTTACGAATGCGTGCCCAACTTTATCATCAACCCCATGGCGCTCTCGGCCCATTTGGGCCTCCGCAAGCGCGCGTTGAAGAAGTTGGAGCAAAAGAAGGATTAAACGTGCAACTCATTTTGATTTGACCATTTCGGCCTTGCCCATCCTTGTCTGTGTCCACATACAAAGTCGAACGACTTTGCTCGGCCACGAGAAAACTATACTACGACAGACTCGACTAAGCACGCCTTCTAAGTTGTTGTGCGGGGAATTTTGCGCCAGAATGATGGCATCGGTGATCTTTTGTCGGCCATTTTATGGTCGAAGGCGACCGACCACTCTCTAGTCGCTCCCACCAGTAGCCTAGGATGATTTACATTGTTAACCGATATGGTGTGACAGTCATGAAGACACATGGGTTGGCTCATGTTTGTGTGATGACAACAGAAATCAGAAACCCTTGGTCAATAGTTCGACGCCATTCAAGATCGTACAAAGGCCACGGCCGCGAGCATGGCTTCCATTCATTCGTTCATTCGGTGTCATATACGCTCCAATGAAGGACTTCCTTGTACTTGGCATGTTCAAAATACAGTATCCAAATAATTGCCCGTGGCATCGTTGCACGAATCCCCCTCTTTCTTCGAAACCGTTGATGGCCAAGACCCACTGCCATCGTTGCTCCAATTCGATTCCTTGTTCAACTGGTTGTGCGAGAGAAGTCAAAGCAAAAAGTAGCGCGGACATCGTTGGGGCCATACTCCCCCCTCACCTAGTGTACAGCTCGTTGCATCGTACATCACGTCACATGTAACAAGACGTTGTTTGATTTGCTTTTGGCACTGCGACCGACCAACAACCTCGGCGACCTTCAATACCTTTGGGACCTCTCGCTCCGAAAAAACCGAAGTTCTGAATCGACCTGGAAGGAACGGAAGGGCAAATTTGTAGCCACAGCTGACTTTATATTGGCTCGAAGCAGTGGCTGTGGCTCGCGTTGCCTAGTTCTATTCTCCGTTGCAGGTTTTCCCAACATTTGACTTGGCGCATCTCGTGACGCATTTCACATCTCCGCCGATCGAGATTCTAGAATGTCCGGACTCGTAAGATGTCGGGCGATTTGGATATCCAAGTTTGGTACGCACGACAGCCCCAGTTGAATTTAGTGACCTTGAACGTCAAGTCGGAGACTATGTTGTAGTTTGGTGAACTCACCGATGGTGGCTCCGAGGCGATCAAAGTTCTACCCGAGCTCCACGGATTGCGCTCTCTGGTTTGGTCGCACGTTTCGCAAGTACAATGTGAGCGCGCTTTCGGGTATATTCGAACGTCCACGCCATCAAACGTGTCATGGGGCGATGCGGGGTACAACAAAAGTTGTTCTTTCTTTCATTGCCTGTTTGTTGTAGCCCAAGTTGCGGGCGCATGCGTTGGCGCAGTGGCTGACAAGTCAAGCCAACGGCATCGAGCGCCTTCACATGGGCAATTGTACCAACGATGTGGGTCTTGGCGCCAGCCATCGTCACAACATCATACCTCGGGCTTCTTGAATTCAGCTACATGACACTCCCAGCAGCGATTGTCGATTACGTTCAAACGCGATTCACGCCTTGCAATTGTTGATGCAATACGCTGACGACGATGGAGTCCAATGCATTCCATTCTCAGGCTCACCCGTCGCATGGATTCCCTTCTCCACGTGCTTTGTAGACGATGCGTTGTCCAAGTATGCAATCCTTGGTTCTGTCCTCCCCAAGGCTACTCATCTGGAAATCAAAGGTGCCTCCCTCGGTGACGTTGGCATGGCCTCCATCTGCAAGGAGATGGCCAAGATGGTGGCGCTGGCTCGTTTGGTCCTCGAGGATATTGGAATGACTGACAAGTCCGCAATCCAGCTCGCCACGACGTTGTCTTTGTCCACAATGCTTGAGAAAGTGAATTTACGAAACAATTTTATCACACTCGCTGGCGCCACTGTGTTGGTCCATAGTTTTGGCTGGCGGCAACACCAGCTCCGGCAGGTCAACGTTGAATGCAGTTTACTCGATCGTCGGGGCCAAACCTAGTTAGTTGCGACCGCAGCGTTGCTTCCCCACTTGACCCAGTGCTCGTTTTCGAGAGCTAGCCGTTGGGAAGTGTACTTTCGCTTAGACAGTATTACAAAGAATCAGACTTTGTCCGCCGCGAGCATCGAGGTGGTGACTGCGTGGATACAAAGCGAATCCACAAAAAGAAGCAAGGATAAAGAGGCACGGGGAGTGGCGTCGTTGTCCATTGTCAAGTCGGCTCTGAACATTCCATTTGTTTGCGATGAAACCACCACTACGAGTAATATTTTGCAAGATCCGTGAATTTTGTTTGGGAGGTTTAGACTTGAGGAATTCTTCCGTAAGAAGGGCTCCGACGACGCAATGTTTCATGCGATGATGTGTCAGCAGACTGAGTCGGCGAAAATTGTCGACACGACTCAAACACATCGAGTTGCTTCCTTTGACCTTGCATGTTTTGACCTTGCATGTCTTAATCTAGTGGTTCTTGCGATTACAGAAAATAAATGAGTGCATTACTTCGAAGTTCGTTTCTCAGATCTCACTGATGACGGTTCTTCGTTATGAAGGAATTTGGTTCCGGCCCTCACATCGCTACCTTTGCGTCGACGTGCAAGCGATGGAGAGGGTGACACGGACACTGCAAGAGCATACGTCTCGACCATGACAAACTGCTTTGTTGACGACAAGGAGTGGTTCAAGCAAAGTCATTTGAGCCCCCAACGACATCCTACGAACTTCGAATGCTGCCTGGGTTGTGGATGTCGAACAAGTGGCTGAGAATGAGAATTCCGATGCCACATCACCTCTACGTGTGGGACACTTGCGAACACACCTTGTGTAAAATCTTGAACTGTGACGAAGCCTGAATGACATGAAATCGAGCAGAAGAATCCCCACAGCCAAGCAAAAGAAGAGGCCTCGACCTGTCTATAGTAGCTGACAAGATTAGCTTGCTCTGCACTTCGAAGCTTGTGTTTGGGACCAGCAGGGCCCTATTGCCGAAATCACAAAAACCACCGAGGCGTTGAGAACTCCGAGCAACGACGAGGAATATTCGCCTGGTTTGTTGATTCAGGATGGTAATTGTTCCTGGGACATCGAATGTTTGCTCACACAACAAGATAATTATTTACTCGAGTTTTGACTCCGTTAATTTCCACTGAAGGTGAACGAAACAAACGCATCCCGTCGGCTGGCGCCATCCACATCCTTCCAACGAGGGCGAAGAATGGAGAGGCTCAACACTGTCTCGAGTAGGCGAGTGTGCCATGAGCGAGCAATACATTTCCACGGGCCGCCCGAATTAGCAAAATAAATGACCGAGTAAAAGTGTCGAAACGACTTCTCAGCCTGCACCAACTTTTTCCTCACAATATATATCATGTGGTTGTGCTTGAATCATCATCATATGTTTCCGAGGTCGAGAAAAGCTTGAAAGTTTCAAAACAGATCCACGACATCCTTAAAGAAATGTCAAATTAGACTCGTTTACAATTTCGATGTCGTAACACATCTTGACATCGAGGTTGATACCATCTCTATGATAGAAAAATGTGCTGGCTAATATGTCGATTGCAATTAGGCAACATACATATATGCAACACCGTATATTTTGCGCGGTGGTGTAATCCTGCGACAGTCTGAGCACTCAACTATCGGGTGCGCCAGCCGGCTCCCGGCTCAAGCGGTGGCGCTGGGACTGGTTTGGAAGGTGAAAGGCGCTTGAGTCGAAGGCTCCTCACTTTTCAATTTGCAACGTCCAAAGCCAAGCTATGCAATCCAAGCCTGCGGACGGCCTCCTCGTCTCGGAGCGTCTCTCGTACCTGAGCAACACCAAGAACGAGGGCGAGAGCAACTACGCCGAAGCCAAGTCCCCCCGCAACCTCGAAGACGGCGGCGCTTTGCGTGACGGTGGCGCCCCCATCTACACGAGCCCCGAAGTCTTGGCCATCTTGGCCCAATACTTTGCCGTCGGTATCATGTACGGCGCCTTGCCGTACGTGCCTTACAACATCTTGATCCAATACTTTCACTTGACGGGGACCCAGTACACGTCGGCCAAGACGTTGATCCAATTGGGCTGGTCGTTCAAGGTGTTTGTCGGCATGATCTCGGATCTCTTTCCCATCTTTGGCTACCGTCGCAAGGGCTACATGATGATCGGCTGGACTGTCTGTGGCATCTGCGTGTTGGTCTTGGCGTGCCTTAGCCACGGCGACCCTTACAACACAAAACTCCCCAAGGACGACCCGTACAACGTCGATGTCAACTCCAAGGGCACGCGCATTGGTCTCTTGTGCTGCTTGGCCACGATCGCGTACATCTTTGCCGATGTGCCCGCCGATGCCATGGTCGTCGAATATGCCCAACGTGAACCTGAACACACTCGCGGCCGCATGCAAACTTTGATCTACGGCGTCCGCACCCTCACTTCGATGGCGACGACGTTGATGATTGGTGTCTGCTTGAACTCGTCCAAGTACAATGGCACGTTTGACTGGGACATGGGCTTGAACAACTTTTTCGTTGTCTTGTGCATCCCTGCGTTCATTGCTGTGCCCATCACGTACTTTTTCATCGTCGACCCCAAGAAGGAAGCTGTCAAGTGGGCCGAGTACCGCGACCAATTGTGGGCCTTGATCCAAACGCGGTGCGTGTGGCAACTCATGTACTTCAACTTCTTCTTCAACTTATTTGCGTACTACATCCCGTCCACGGCCGCGCCGTACGTCCAATCGAACTGGGCTGGCGTTGAAAACATCAACAACTCGATCATGTCTGCCATTGGCTCCCTCATTTTTGCCGCCATTTTGGCAGTCATGGGCCGTTGGGGCACGATGTGGAACTGGCGCATGTGGTTGGTCATCACGACCTTGGGCATGAATGGTATTGACGCGATTGTCAACTACTTGACCATCTACAACCACGTGCGCAGCCAATGGTTTTACATGGGGGTGCCGTTGATCGAAAACGTGCCCCAGGCTGTCCAATTCATCATCACGACCTTTGCGATTGTCGAAGTCGCGGACATTGGCAACGAAGGCATGATCTACGGCTTGCTCACGACCTGCTCCAACATGGCCAACCCTTTTGGCTCCATGATTGCCAATTTGATTGGCGATCAATTCGAGTTCTCGGAAGAAGCTATCAACGCCGACAGCGACCACACCCGCAACCAAGTCGCGACGAGCTATGCCATCTACTACAGCTTTACGGTCGTCGCGTCGTGTTTGGTCATCTTTTACCCCAACCAAAAGAAAATGTTGCACGAGTGGAAGAAGGACGGTGGCAAGTACCCGACTGTCGGCGCGGCGGCCATGATCGTTGGCTTTTGTCTCTTGTCCATGTCTGTCACGTCCAACTTGTTGACCATGTTCCAATCGACCAAGTGCTTGCGCTTTGCCGGTGGCCACGGCTGCAAGTAAATTATGGTTATCCGCAGCAAAACCATGTTGTAATATGTACACTTTTGTTTATTCTGTGTCGATCTGCAAGCTTTTTGGGATGAGTTAATGCGTCGGTGAGGTTCCTTTCAACGACAAAAGTCAAACATCCACGAGGTTTAACGGGGCGGCAAGTCCATTTGATGCTCTCGATGCTGTTGTCAGTGGGATCATGTACTCACCTAGCCAAGTGGGACGACCGAATGTCAACTGTCGAGACGAGGGGGTGTCGCCAGCGTCTGAATGGCTTAATCGAGACAAGTATGACGACGACTCTGGGTAGTTCATCGTGCCAAGTACACACCGGGTTTAAAGTCCATTGTTCATATTCATATCAAGTTATGAAAGGCCACGAAGTGTTCTCACTACTGCCCCGCCTCGCGTCCAAAAGTCTTACTTGCCCTGGTGGTGGCGCTCAGCCCGCCACCTTTGACAGTTGCTCCACCATGCATCATCGGCGCCGAGAGATCAACACCTGCGACGTTCTTGAACAAGTTTCCTTCTTGACGGAGGCTGTCGTCGGCATGGAGTATTTCCCAGACCCCCTTGAACCACATCAGACCCTTGCCGCGGCCGTGCCAATTGAGCTCTTCGAGATGGAGTGGGTTCGGCCCATCGCTTCGCTCGATTGCGTTGATGAGAATTGATTGCGCATCGTTGGCGATCTCGACTTGGTTGTTGCATCCATCCATGCTTGAGTGCTTTTGCTTTCGTTGTTGGTTTGCCTTGTGGGATTTTGTGTTGTTGCCCAACGGGAAATATCCAAGACGACCAAGTTCCAAATCATCAAGGGTGGTGCGTCATCTGACAGAGAAGACCGAGGCTCATCCAATTATGACATGGCTATGATGAGTTGTCATCGCAAGACAGCACAGCGTAAAAGGCCAACGTTGCCGGCGCTGCACCGCTGCAAAACGCAACGACATAACAAACCCTCCGTAAAACAGAATTCGCCTCGTGTTTTTTTCTGTTTTGATCAGGCGTCGACCAACGCATTGCTGCCTGCAAAGCAGATAGCAATCAATATCGAATGTTCAAGTTCCATTGCTCAATAATGTAACACGCAACTTTTGCTATAATCACTGTTGAAAAAGTCAATATATATGCCTTCGAGCCACACTGTGTGAGTGGCCTCAACCCCGTGTTTACAAGTGCAACACCCCATCATTTGAAGATCGTCACGTGATTCAGAATGCACGCGCACCAGAGGTAGGCAACTCACACGTACCCTTCAAACACCCTCGCATGCGACCATAAATGAGAGCTCCATTGTCCAAAAAGGTTCGGCTTAGGCATACTGCTACCATTAATCGAGTCTTTGAATTATTTGTTGTATTTATTCGTCATCCCTTGATCCAACGAGAAAGCTATCGACCTCTTTCCTACTGTCGTCGGGATGCATTCCGTAGTCGTCTTCGCCGCGATCATCGTTGTCAACGTCATCACTGCCGTCCCAGTCGTCACTCTCGTCGCTGGAGCCACTTGGATCAAAGGTGTCAATGTCCGAGTCGCTCGGGTCCGAATCTCTATCCAATTCGCAATCGCACGCTTCCAACCATCGGTCGCACGTCTTGCACCAATGCGCTATGGCTTGAGCGTACTCGTCAAAGACAAACAAAAACGCGGCCACGAGCAAACCAATGTCGTCAGGGAGGCCCACACGGCGCCGTTGCACCAAGAGAGCTTCACGGCTGGCTTGCCACGTCATATCTGAACGGTATCGGTGCACGCTCTTGGCCCAGATGGCGGCACGCGTTGCCAAGGGTCGAAAGTAGCACGATGCAAAGATGATGGGGCGGAAATGGTCGAACTGGTCCAAGAGTGCCACGACATTGATCCAATGATGCTCGATGGCCCTGACCACCCATTCGACAGTCTCAAACATGCCAAGGAGAGTGTCGTCACTCAAGTTTAATGTCGGACCTGGCAGGCTCAAAAGCCGTAGGGTCACAGTCTCGTTCTTCGCGACGAATGCTTCGTAGATGTAAGGACTCATGCTTCTCTCATCTTTCGGATCAAGCATGTCAATCAAGTGAAGCGCCACAGCAGTGTGGCTGTGTTGGATGGTTTGGGTCAACGCGCGAAGGAATATACGCCCGCAACGCTGCGACCAGTCCCGTCCATCCAAGTGTCGCAACCAATCGATCACATAATCCACGGTCGGCAGCGCAGCACCTTGGCGACACGCCTCGTCAAGGAGCTCCGACACAATCGAGCTCGTCATGCCATGCAATCGCAGCAAGGCCATGCTGCGCTCGGGAATGGGACCAGCGAGGCATTTCACCAGTGGCGGGACGCCATACAACGGAGCATTGACCAACAAAGGTTCATCCTTGAGCAGTGCTTCCATGCCATCGACATCGCCCGCTTCAATGGCAGCATGAAATGCCTGCAGCCGACTGGGGTTTGCGCGACGCTTCTTTTCCTTTGGTGGCATCGACTTAAAATGTCCAACTGACGTTTGCAAGAGTTCAACACCTCGTCCCATGGTTGGATTCCGACATTGTCCGTTGACGAGCCGCTCGTTGTGTGTCCTCTCGCACGCTGACAGACGCGCATCAGCCCCTTAGCATACGCATCTTGCTTCGTCGACGTTGTTGTCCATGCTTGACATGCCAAATGAAGAGGTGATCGTGTGTCTTTTTCTTTGGAGGCTATTACAGTATTAGAGGCCAAGCTCCGCTAACGACAAGGTGCATGCTGATGGCAAAGCCTCTGTGCCCTGGTCAAGTGTCACTTCCACAAAGTTGGCACGTACATGAGCGCGACGTAATGGTCGTCGTGTTGGCGAATAATCCACCAACATCCATGCATTGGCTGCCTTGAACTCACATTTGAGCCACCAGGATATCCTTACATTGTCGTCGCCCCAAGATCGAATGGCTGCCATCGTCCCATTTCCCAAAGGCAAGTGGGGTTGGAAACTAAACCAAAAGTCTGACAACTCTAGTGGTATATTCTCGCCAGCAAACGATACGTCATCGTTCACTCGCGCTGCCATCCACACCCATTCCTATTCTGGTGGCTGACCTGGTGGCTCTGACGACGACGACGCGTCAGCCCACGCAGCCAGCAACGCGACGACATCGTACCGGCCGCGGGCGTGCGCTGCCTCCATGGCCGCCGCCACCCGCGCGGCATGGCCGGATGCCAGCAAGAGCTGGATGACTTGGACATGACCATGTGACGCGGCCTGCCGCAGGGCCGCGCCGACGTGCGCCCCTTGGGCCAGGAGATACTCAACGGTCTCGACGTGTCCTTTGGCCGCGACGAGGGCGAGCGTCTGCGTCGGGAAGGGAACATCTGGGTGCCGCTCGTGTAGGAGACGGAGCACGGGGACGTGGTTGTGGAGGGCAGCGGCTTCGATCGCTTGGGCGATGCGGTTGTCGGCGGGGCGATGGGTGTCGAGGAAGGCGACGACGTCGACAAAGCCGCGCCGCGCCGCGCGCTCCATCGCATCCGACGACCGAAGGTGGTAATTATGCTCATGGAGGAAGCGGACGGCATCGAGGTGGCCACGGACGGCGGGGACGCGGAGAAGGTCATGCTGGATCGACATGGAGGATGTGATCCCGCGGATCGTGGACCGCCGGGTGCAGTGGCCGACGTGGGTCATGTCGACATGGGCGTGGAGAAAAGCGAGCAGATGCATGTGTCCAAAGTAGAGCGCGTGGAGGAAGAGGGGGCGACGAAGGTGCGGCAGGAGCGCGACGAGGATGAGGATGCGACCAATGCCGTAGCGAGCGAGCCAGGGGGAGAGCGGTGCCGCGAAAGCTTCGTGGTCGGCCGCGTCCGTCGCCATGCAGAGCGTGCCGTCGCGGTTGAACGTAAGAAACGGAAGCATGTCTTCGTGGATGCCTGTTTGGAAGGCGCATGTGGAGCGAAGGAGGTCGATGCTGTGAAAGAACGCGACGGCAGGCGAGGTGGCGGCGCCCGACGCGATCTTTTTCACCCGCTTCGCCATCCTGAAAATGTGCAAAAAATGTGCAATGCAATGGTTCAGCCAATCCGATCTATCCATGCAAGCGATTATAGCCAATGGAAATCAAGAATTGAATTCAAACGGGCATCAAAAGTGCAAAAAGACTTGTAACTTTTTTTGAATTTTTACTGGAGTGGAATCCGAACTCGAAGTGGCGGTTTCCACGAAACTCATGCACAAAGCTCAGAGCATCCCCACCGCGGCGACCCTCGTGAAGCCCCCCTCCAGCCTCGCAGAAGGTTGCAGACGGTCACGTCTGTCGCCTTCGCGTAGCTCGGAGGGCGGGGCGCGTTTTCGACCATATTCGGGTGACGCATGCGCCGACGGCCAATTATACTCGACTCGCTCTCGATCGTACAGTATCGTCGACACTTCGTAGCCCAAACTGTGCTCGACGGGATGGTGCAGGTCATCAGGTGCGCGAGGTGCGATGCGACGTCCACCCCGCCGACGCTCATGACATGTATGATACTTCTTTCACTGAGGGGGGCACCGCAAACGCAAAACATTCGCCAGTGGTGATGTTGGGTGTACTCAATTTTGTGAGAGGTTGGTTGCACATCCCTTGTTGTTGAATGAATGGGGGTTGGAGCCAGCACCGCATTGCTTTACCACTCTGTTGAGGATGCTGTGTGGCAGAGCATGTTTGCCATTTGCCGATAATGAGCGTTTCCAAGTGGAATTTCTTGCATTTTGTTGGTGGGGCTCGCGCCTTGATATGCTACAATGAAGCATCGTCGGATGCTACATCGTTGTGTTGGATTGTAGCATTGTAGCTTAGCTGGTGGGGATGCTCTTAAAGTTCAGCGTCCCACTCTCAAATGTGCAAAAATGAACTTTTCACACTGACATTCACAGCCTCGACAAGCCACAACATCGAACGACTACGAAGTTGGAAAGCTGCACACTGTTCCGACTTGGCGAGTGCCTCTATTGGTGTTAATATAACACCCCAACACTGGGAAAAGGTTCTTTACGCGTGGATTATCAACGGATCACGCGAGGTCGATTTCATACAACAAATAGAGCATCCGCCCACAAAATTGCAAAACAAACGACATATCCTGGTGGTGTTCTGATCACGAGGTTGCGAAGAAGCTCACTTGCTAAAAGTCTCGAACTTAACAAGTTGTACGGAGTATTTGAGAATAAAACTCAATTCTCGACAAACGTCCAAGAGCACTGCATATCTTCGGTAGATCCAAAATGACCACAATTTGCCTTCGATGGTGCCATCGTTTCACACGAGCTGGAGTATCTCACGCAGTAAATATACTCCGCCATTAAAGCGAACATCGTTGGCACTGCAGGACGTCTCGGCTTGCCCAAAATCGACGAAGACGATGCGCGGACCATGGCTTTTACGTCATGCAAAATCAGGTTTCGCTCGGCCACGTCGCCATGCAGCACGGCGAGTTTGTGTATCTCACGCAGGTCGTGGACTGCACGTTCGCGACACGCTCGTGGAATGGCCGCGATCCCGTCGACATCCATTTCCTCTAGAGTTGATCCAGGGACCAAAGAGACAACGAGGCCATCGATGCTGCCTTCCGAGAGCATGACAGGCGCAGGTCGAACGAGAGTGGGGATGCAGATCCCTTGGAGGGTTTCCAGGGCAGCGTACGCAGCGCATTCAGTAAACAATTCGTCGAGTAATTGGGGGTGCTTGAATGTATCCACTGTCTTGATGGCCACAGGCTCGCCATCCACTTGCGTTGCGATGACAGTTCCGCTGTTGCCGCCAGCAATGGCAGCATAATCGGGGAGACTCTCGATGGGAAGGATCTCACGATCATCGTGTGCGGACGCACGTGTAGAAGTGAATGGTGGTGTGTGTGTCCATTTGGCCTACTTTGCTATGTTGTATGTTGTCCCACCAATGATTCGGGTGACCGGGGCCGAGACATTTGAGCAACTGGTGGCTTAACAGGACTTGAAGCAGCTGGTTTGAGGTCCTCAGATGCATTGTCAGCGAGCAAGAGACGTGCAATGGCCTCGAGAACTGGCATTGGGTCCGCACGATCGATGACAAGACATTGAGAAATGAAGAGATTGCCACCGTCTTCTCGCTTGAATAGGTACGTCGACGTGAACGTACTGAGGATGCCAAAGCGCTTTTTGTTCCACGACATATACCCATAGAGTTGGCAGATAGCGTGGACAACCTTGCGCTCAAGTGCGTACCGCGGGTCATTACTGGGGTGATAGGGCAACCGGAGGGGACTTCCAGTCTTCGTGGAAGCAGGATGTGTATTGAATAATTCATGGAGATGCACATCATCAGGCACGGCAAATGACCACGGCGACTTGCACTTGACCACGAGGACCAAAATCCACCGATGTAAATTCGAACGATGCCACATCACCACATCTGGCGCTCCGATTAAATTGGCTTTAGAGAGGGTGACGTTGAAGTTTGCGTCGATGCTTTCGCACACGTACCACAACATTTGAGCAACCCGCTTCGGATGTGCATAACTGCAAACCTTGTTTGCTAAATACATTGACAGTCAACAAAGTCTTGCTCGGAAAGGCCGAGTGTCGATTGGGGGGAGACGAGCCAAATCGTCGAGTGACCAAAACTCGACGCGAATGGGCGAACGCGACCTTGAGGCCCGAACTGTCGTGTGTGCGCCGGTTGTCCAGTTTTCACTCCGTACCGCGCGACCCAACGTTATCTTTTTGCGCTCTTCGAGCGTAAATACGAGCAGATCTTGCCTTTGCATGAAGACTGAGAGAATGTCGAAATGGCTTTGGAATATTTCGCGCGTTTCCTAGTATATCCGGAATTCCGGATACAATTGATGACAATCAACTCCGCTTCTGAACGAGGTGTCAAACCGTGAATCCCGGAAACCCGTCGACTGGACAGACCGGTCACCCATCTCGCGCCCAGGCTCGCGTCCCCAAACTGCCCGCGCGCATAATGTACGTCCCACGACCCCGCCACAAGAACTTGAGTTCAACTACGACTTTGTTGAATGCGCCGCGACGTCTGTGGTGCTGCCAGCACCGTGCTGGCGCCCCTCGAGTCAGCCCGAGAAAAGGTTGAGCGCGATGGCACCCTTCACGCAAAGCTCGTTCGTGATCGGATTCGTTTCGTACCATCGAACGCGCGATCCAAGCCGAAGTCGAGGCCGGGACTCCAGCAGGCTTCGAATGGCGGCGAGAAGATCCCCTCGGCCTCCGAATCCCAAAAAGTGCGCAACATACTTCTTCATTGGCCTCACTTGACTCGAGAGGTGAAGTAGGCATGCTACTTCTGGCACTTGTAGTCAGAGACGCATTGAGCATCCCCGCATTGCATCCACACTTGGGCGTAGGGGCGTTGGCGGGACGAAGACGGGAACTGGAGGGGGTCGAGGGGGGAAAGGAACGACGTGGGTTCGACATTTGAGCGGTTGTTGAGTCAAGACGGACTGGGTGATGCTTCAGATGGCGCCTCGTGAGGAGGAGCGAGATGGCCAACCTCGTGGCAGCGAACGTCGTCGTCTTTATGAAGTAGTGGGTATACTGTAATGAGCTTGTCAACAGATAAAATTGCCCCAAGTCGGTGGCACGTGGCCGTCCTCGTCGCCCACGGTCACTCCTATCTCATCCAGTGCGACGTCGGTTCCCGCGACGACCTCCCCCCAGACAACTGCGCCATCGACCGAGTCCCCATCCCCCACGACCCCCCCTATGTCGAACCCACAATGTCCCCTTCCACCGACATCCCCTACCCCAGTCCTACTCCCCCACCTACTACGACGCCCGCCCCCAGCGGATCCAATGGTGGCAGCTCCGACGCTCAGGCATGGATGCAATGCGGGGTGCTCAATACAACGGCCCGACGCAGTGCGTCGCTGTCTACAAGTGCCATTGGTGGCATGCCGCCTACAGCCAGTGCATCCCGTCTATGCCGACTGAGAGTCAAGTGGGGTCAATGCGGCGGCAAGGGCTTCACGGGCCCGACGCAGTGCATTGTAGGCGACAACTGCCAGTTCAAGAGCGACTTCTACTCGCAATGAACCAGTTGGCAGCTCAACCAATTTTGTGGGTGTGGATTGTAGAAAGCGTCACGTCATTGCACTTGGATGAATGAATATTTAGACTCGTGCTTTGAGAATGGTGCCATCTCCTAGAAGGAGTCCGTCTCATGGCCACCAGAGATCCTCCATCGCTCAAGTCACGAACTTGCCACCACAAACGAAGTGCGACTTTGTGTCCAAGCGACAGGTTACGATGGTCAGACTCATCGGTGCGGCGGCGTCGCGCGTTGAGAGTCTGTATTGCGGTCGTCTGATCCAGGGCATCTGATTGAACCCAGAACCGCGCTTTCATTTTTGAATCTTCCCCCAACGGCACACGCAGCATTGACAAGATGAAGGCGGTCCTCTTCGTCTCAGCCATGGCAGTTGCTGCCTCGGCCGCCACGGATAACAATGTCACGTGCACGCAACAAGCGCCATGCTATGAGAGCCATCGCCAAATTTGTACGACTGGCGATGCGACCAAGTGAGGGATGACACTTGATGAGACTCCTGCAATACACGACTAGGGGCGATGGTAAGGGGCGACCCGTTCTGCTGGTTTTACGTGAACCTCTCATGCCCGAACAAGAAGTGGTGCTTCGATGTGACGGACGGATGCGTGTGCAAGGGCAATCATCCTTGCCGGTGGTTCCGCGGTGGATGTGTTCCATACGCTGCCGATGGCACCTGTCCCATGCACGGAAGTGTCTGCACACCGACCAAAGCCCGCGACGATCTCTCGGGTGGCGATTCCTTCAACTAGCTTTCCTTCGAGGGGACCCGTCGGACGCTCCAATCGACGATTCCATGGGCCAAGGTGCATCGCCAGCTTGTGTCAATAAAAAATAAGTAGTATGTGACGTCCCATTCAAGGAGATGCGATCCAGGATGTTGTCGCTGCGATTCAAAACCACATCCCTCCGGTTAATATACACATTATCCGTAAAATTCAAATATTTGAGCCAGACAAGTCGCTTCTCTCCATTGTTATGGCTTCGGAAGCATCATCGTCCATCGTTGACACGACAGATACATCGACCCTCGTGGATCCCACCACTCCCAGCATGCAGGAGAAGAAGAAGACACACGCCACAGAGACTGCAAATGCAGCTACGACTGCGCGAGAGACCGCCGCCACAACGTCGCCCCCGAAACCTGTTGCGCAGGTCACAGCACCAGCGCCTGCACCCACAACGACACCAGCGGTGGCGGATGTAAGGCTGACCAAGACACACCAAGAAGTGGATGTAACTGCCCTGGAGGAAAAGAAGAGAAAGGCGGACACAACGACGACGGCTGTCGACGCGGCGGTTGCTGCCGGTCACATTGAGAAAAAGCGGAAAGACGTCGCGCCGCCCAAGCCCGCAGCGACCGCCGTGCAGCCGAGCGAACAACAGCAAACGCCATCGCCCGCGCCGGTGGACCCCGCGACACCCGGGCCTAAGACCCCTGGCGAGTCACGCGGCGAGTCGCCGTCAACGGAGATGACCGTCGTGGACTTGAAGGCTGCGCAGCGACGTAGCATGAAGGCGATCCGACAAATAGCCCACACCGAGATGGAAGCGTTGGAGCCAGACATGCCCGAGGAAACGCGGCGGGAAATCGCGGGCGTGCTCCAAGCCCATGTGAACGAACTGTGCTCGTCAACGTTTACCTATCTCGTGCGCAACTACTTTCCAACCGCGACATGTGCGTTCCCATCATCGTCCTTCGTTTCTTGATTCGTGGTAGATGCACCAAAAAAGGATGAGAGCCCAATTGACCCCAAGACCCTCGCGCGGATAAAGGACCTGGAGTCGCAAATTTTGGCCAAGGAAGCAAGCATCCAAGCCCATCAGACCAAGATGCCTGCGACCATTCGCGAGATCATGCAAGCGAAGTTTGCCGCCAAGGCCAAGCCGCTGGAAGAGGCCGCTGCCGCCGCGGCGTTGTCCCATCCTTGCTCCACGACAAATGGGATTGAATATTCTGCCGCCGACATTGCCGACCTCAAAGCTACGTTTGAGCGGGTGGGACGACACATGGTTTGGGACATTCTTGACATGCGCGTAGATTGCTGCGAAAATTGACCAACTCGACATGAAGCTGCCCGTGACGATGCAGGAAGCGACTGACACCATCCACGTCGTACGTCGTCGTCGCATGCCGCCGCCACGAGATGACGACATGACTAGATTGAACATGCCATGACGCGACCCAAGACGCAGATCGATGCCTTGATGGAACAAGAAGACAATGCGATGACAGGAATGAGTACACCGGTAGGACGACGCGTTGGTTTATCCCATTGACTTAGTCTAGCCGCCAACGTCGCTTCGTGCCAAGCTGGCCCAGTCGCTCTAATTTAACTTGGCCAGGCGCTGTTTTTGTCGGTCTCGAAACACATCGTGTGTCGGCCGCTTGGTCACGACATTCACTAGACACACACACGCAATCAAGCAGGACGAATGCCGCGACGCATACCGTTGCCATCGGCGTCGATGCCGCGTGCGTCCATGCGCTCGACGTCCTCCCGCGGCGGAAATTCGGCGTAGCAGAGCGCTTGGAAGACCATGTCGGCGTCGGCCACAGGACCTGCAACATGTTAGTGTTGTCCACAACTCGTCACGGACCATTCCACGTGACGCCAAGGGGCAATTGCGACGCAAAGGGCTTGAGAAACTCGGGCAGGGGTGGGCCATGGTACGACGCCCTAGGATATTCCCGTGTCAGCCGCGAGAGACATGTGGCAACGTACAAGTCGACCGAGTGTTTGGAGGATTTGGAGGCCCCGCCCGTGGTGCGCGACGACAACATCCCCGAGGCCGCCGCCGCCGCGGGCGCAAGCAAGCCTGATGTCGTGGCTACCGTGCCGCGGCCATACGTGTCAAAGAAGAGCTTGTCGGACGAGTCTTCGAGCAACGTCATCCAGACGTAGCGGTCGACGAGGCCGAGGAGGCCCTTGGTCGACGGATCGTCGGCGAGCGCGGCGGCGCGGCGCTGTTCGAGGCGAATGACCGACGTGAGGTCGCCGCCGTTGGTGGCCATGGTCTGCTCAAAGCGGATGAAGCGGTCCCAGATGGGTTTCGAGACGGCGGGGGGCATGACACTGAGCACTTTTTCAAAAAGGGACCGCATGTCTACCAACACACACTCAGTTGCGACAAACGACGACGACACGTACTGTTGTCGTCGTTGGTGTGACTGAGAAAGTCCACATACGAGAGGACATAGTCGGGCACGTGGATGTATTTTTTGAGTCCGAGTTCGAAAATGTTGAGCGCAATCTGCTTGCCTTCGTCGCCCAAACTCCCGTGGAACTCGAGCAAAGCTAGGACAGGTACGATGAGCCAAGCAGAAGGAGACGACGACGCACGCACCGGCGGCCGTGTAGACGTGGTACGTGCACGCGCCATCGCGGGTGTCGCGGCGCGCGCGTTTGAAAATATGGCGCGCTTCGTCCAAGCCCTAGATGACGACGACGGCATTGAGGACGCGATGATCGATCGAGAGGGTGACGACCTTGTTGCCAAAGGCGCGGCGTGCAAACCGTTGGTACGTAATGTACACGATGGCCGACGGATGGGTCTCAAGGAAGGATTCGTAGACGGCGCGCGCGTCGTCGAGGTTGCCGTGGCTTTCCAAGTGATCGGCGTAGGCAAAACGAAGGAGACACGAGTCAGGGATCGCGTCGATCGCTTGTTGGAAGACAGTTGACGTGGCCGCGACGTCGGGCAGTTCGAGCGACGCGTATTGGTACCACACTTCGGCGCTGAAGCGGCGGCACGCGAGGCAACATTCCAGTACGTAGCGCAGCTTGGCCTTCCACTTGGGACGTTCGACGCGCTCGGGGTTGTTCATTTCAAACTCGATCCACTGGGTCCACGCGTCAATCTAGACACGAATCATCATCGGCACAAGACCAACAAGAGAGCCGTCAACCTGGGGGTCGGTGTTGGTCTTGGATGGCAATGCATCCATGTCGAGCGGGTCCATCAAGGCCTTGCGGTCCTTCAAGATGGATTTCGCCGCGTCGACCTTGGGCCGGAGCACTTTAAACACGTTTTGGGCCAACGCTTCATTGTTGGGAATGGATTTTTCAAACTGCTCATAGTCTTTCCAGAGGTTATCGAGTTGCATCATCGGGATGGGGAGCGCGCGCTGAAAGACTTTGCGAATGGAAAAGATCGCTTGCGGTTCCTACAGGCAAGTGTGGCAACGCAACATCGATCGTTGTCGTCGCACCTTGTCGTCTTTGAGAAAGTGAATGTACTGGTTCCAAATCCCGTTCGAATGGATGGAATAGCCGACGCGGTCGAGTGCCGTTTCGAATGCTTCTGCCATTTGCTGTCGCGACCGCTTGCGATCCTCGGGCGAATGCGACTCTGTGATCGGATCCACGACCGTGCTCTTTGTAAACTGAAGGTAAAATGCCCACAGTTCCACGTGCGGGCACTTGATTTGGTTGAGCGCCTTGTCAAAAATGGCGCGAACGTTGTCAAGTTGGTTGGCGCGCCATTCGTGATCGGCGTATTGCTTCCACCAGTACGCCTACATATGCACATGAGCATATATGGACAAAGGGAGACGTACCGAGGTTGGAAACTGATCCAAAAAGAGGATGTAAAAGGGACGAGCTTCCTCGATATGCTGAAGAGATTGTTGCACTTCGTACATCAGATCCAACCACGGACCGATCTCCCATGGGTCCTTGCGCACGGCAGCATACAGCTTGCGAAATCGCGGCGGCTTGCCGATTGTGGGATCGTCGGCCAAGGTCCCCATGTCTTCGTCTTCTTCCTCGTCAAGACCCCCCATCTCAACATCGCCTCGCTCTTGAGGTACATGCGTCGTCGTCACGGCAATGGGTTCATCTTCTTCGGAACTGTCCTCGGACAACATCGCTGCTCCTTCCAATAGTGCGCTCATTCGTCCGCGCTGCTTTCCTCTGGTCGCAAATGCACACTGCACCTTGTGCATGGAATCAGGTGAAATTAGGATTCGTGATTGTATTAATCCGAAGGTGTATAGTTAAATTATGCTTTATATATCAATTCTAAGATGTATTTATATTACCCTTCGATGCAAAGCTCATGATGTCCAATTGATTAAAATGAAACAAGGATCTCATTTCACACCATATTGTATTTGTTATTCATTATATACAAAAATATAATATGAAGTCATTACATTAATAAACCGTATAGAACTAACGATATGATGAGATGGGACATAATCCACGCTTCCCCCCGCTGTCCGATCTTCCCATACAAATCGGAGAATACTTTTCCAAATCATGGATTCCTTGGAACGTGAGGCGAGCAAGCTGCGCGCGTTGGTGGAGAACCCCAGCGGCCCCGCGTCTTTGAAGGAAGCGAAGGACATTCTTCGCAACCTCAAGGTATGTCATGGCGACTCCTCCAACGGCAGGTCTGAGCGGTGCCGTCGGCCTCTAGATCGCGCTCATCCAGCTCCCGAGCTTGCCACCCACGACCACAGAGTCTCCGACGGCCGTCCAAGAGCGCAAACTTGCTCGTATGTTTCCTCCGTGCGCAGTTGAACTCATGCAATGGTGTGTAGGGGATGTGTTGGAAAGCGCGACGATCATGAGCGTGAAGGAAGAAGATTCTGCGGCGTTTGAGCGCAACATCACGCAATTGAAGGTGTACTACAACTCGTTCGGGTATGCCGTTCTGACTGCGTCCTCTCATGTCAATTATCATGTAGCGATCAATTGCCCAAGTCCCCCTTGCATTACCCGCTCCTTGGCACGCGTTTATTGCATTTGCTTGTGGAGAACCGCATGGCGGAATTCCACGGCGAGGTATGTCAAAGCGCGGTCCTTGGACTCATGCGCATGTAGTTGGAAATTCTTCCCAGTGAAGGTCGCGCCGACCCCAACATTGCATTTGCCATGAAGTTGGAGCAATACCTCATGGAAGGGAGCTACAACAAGGTAGTCGTCGTCGCGTCTCCCATGCCTCTCACCGGTCGTCGTCGTCCAGGTTTTGGAAGCCCGAACAAACGAACCGAACCCGTATTTCAAGTGGTTCATGTCCCAACTCCTTCAGACGGTGCGCGACGCGATCGCCGACTGCGCCGAGATTGCCTACCCGTCGTTGGGGCTCGAGGACGCTGCCAAGATGATGATTTTCCCGTCGGCGCAAGAATTCACCGCGTATGTCCAAAGCAAGAAGCCCGACTGGGCCATCAAGGACAACGTCGTGTGGTTCCAAGCGCCGCAAAAGCATTTGGGGTACGTCCATCGCTTGCCTTTCTCCATGTGCTCACTCTGTCCAGCGCCGCCGACATTCCATCGCTTCGTCTCGTGCGCGAAACCCTCTCTTATGCGACGGAACTCGATCGAATCGTCTAAACCTTAACACGGGTTTTTCTCGCGTGGTGGTCTCAATGATGCGTCGTTGCTGGCGACGACGGCGGCGGCAGCGTGCTCTGCTGCATGTGCTCCTGCTCCTCCAAATGCTGTTGTTGGAGCCGTCCGTGTTCGTAGAGGAGAAGCCAACGCGGCTTTTTCTTCTTCCGCGCGAGTTGTTCTTCCTTGCGCTGCTTTTCGCGCGCGGCCTGCGCTTCCGCCTTGGCGCGCAGCCACATGATGTAATCTTCTTTGACCTGGAGGCGCCATGCCTCTTCCTTGGCCGCCGCGTCCAGTTCTTCTTGCTCGGCCTTGGACACTGCGTGTCCTTTGGGACTGCATGCCGTTGGACTCCGCGCGAGGAGGCGCATCTCACTTCCAAATATCGATCGCATCGACCCTTTCGACGCCAGGCCCCGCTTGTGGATCTCGTCAAAGCCGCCCTACGAGTCGAGTCCGCCGTCAACAGCAACGCCAACATATGCATATGGTCGTACGCGAAAGGACGTGCCGTTGAGTCGATTCGCCGATTTGAATATTTTGCGTTGGGCCTACACGTGTGAAGGCTAAATGCGGATGTGGATGACCTACCATGTCGATATCCGTCATGGGATGGATCTCCAGCCGCGGGAGTTCTTTCTACGCATGGAGGGGTCAGCCAATAATGGAAGGGTAGTGCATGCACCTGGCGGCGCTTGGAGAGGGAGTCTCGGTGGCTCATGCGCGGTGGCTCGCTTCCGTCGTTGTCGTCGTCGTCGTCGTCGTCGCGGGGCGTGAGCACGTTTTCGTCGATGAGGGACCCGATCTCGTGCATGAGGACGCTCTGATCGGGGGTGTTGTTGACTTCCTGGAGCACCATCGCTGTCACTTCTTCCATCTCGCGTTTGCTCAGGGATCGCGGGAGACTGAGGAAGCGGCTCAGTTGCCTCTTGAACCCACCGGACGCGTGTGCGTCGTCATCCATGATCGTAAACTCGTCGTCATTGTCGTCGTCTTCGTCCTCCTCGTCGCATTCGAGGATGCTCCCGCGGCGTCGACTTTGGAGATGGGTCGCGATTTCGCGCGTCTTGTCGAGAATTGCTTCAATGCGTTCCTCAAACGTCATCGCGGCCCCGGCTTTCTTGGCCCGCGATTGTGCGAGGGAGTCGTGGTAGATCTTTGCTACAGGTGGACGTGATGTGTGAATCCATGTCGACAACGTACAGATGGAGATGCCATTGACTTGATCAAGCGCGCGTTGAACACGCACGTGCCGCGTATGTTCCGCCGCCATATTTGAGGGGCGGGAGCAGTTTCAAATCGCACCGCTCGAGTCTGTGATTGGTCCATGTAAGATCATCACTCTCTACCTCGTCGGAACATTCCTCGCACGTGACCATAGTATACTTTATTGAATGCAACCAACATTCTTCCAATAATGATTACTTTGAAGAATAGGAAGCACCTTCCACAAAACCAATATTTACTTTAGTGAAAGGTTGCACGGCGAACACCAACACGCGCATTCGCCTTCATGCCAGCCGCGGACACTGCTTCCTCGTCATCGCCGCCGCCCGTTCAACTCAACGTCCACGCGTCCGAGTTTGTTCCCGCGCACGAACATGTCTTCCGCCATGAGTATCCCTCGCTCTCGACCACCAAGCAGCTACGTGTCGTGAAGAAATCCATCCCGAGCTTGAGCTTCCACTCGGCCATCGCCAAGCCAGTACGGCCGACGCCGCCGCCTCCACCGCCGTACATTCCATCAGGCTTTGTGAGTCTTTCCAAAGCAAGCAAGGCGGCGGTGGAGAATGATGACCCATCGGTCGCCGACGTCGCGCCCGTCGAGACGCCCTCGTCCATACGCCATCGAACCCTTCCGAAACGAAAGCACACGAAAAAGCATGTCGCCGAGTGGCGCGCGCCACCCGCCATGCCGTCCATTCCCCTCGATAGCGCCCATCAAGATGACGGCAATATGCCGGACAAGTCACTTGGAGTTGAAGGTAGATCCCCCGGCTTCTTCTTTCTCTTGGCAGCTCAATCGAAAGTCCAAGGACGCAGCAGCGCGTCCTACTTGGATGCAGACGCATGGACTCCCCCGCCAGGCGCTGCAACTGGCTTGCATCTCGTTGACAACCATGTCTCGAACCCCGTCACGTCCAATGCCGCGACGGCGGTCCGGGCCGAGTGGCAGGCGGCAGTCGCGCGGCTCCTCCCATTGCCACGCCTCGCCCGCGCCGACATGGATGCGCTCGAGTCCATGTTGCAAACCCATCGATCCATGCAGCTTTGGGACGACCGAGATGCCGAGCGGCGCAACGCATGGCATCTCGCCGCCATGTATGGCCACGACGAGGTCCTCTTCCTCCGACATCAACGATGGACAACTCATCGTGACATGTCCTAGGTACTCCATCTACTGAGTGGCTTGGGCGACGGCACGGACGCGCGGGATCGACGCAAGATGACGCCATTGCATGTGGCCGCGGCCTGTGGCCATGTCTCGAGCGCGCGTCTACTCCTCCAGCTGGGCGCGAGTCCCGCCGCGGTCGACAAGAATGGCCAGACGCCGTTTCACGTTGCGTGTCGGTACGTCGCTCACAACCCGACGACAGTGATGACGTGGCGGCATCGTTAGACAGGGACACGTCGGATGTGTGAAAATCCTCCTCCACAAAAGCAAGCTCGACGGCCGCACGAAACACCGCGACACGCCGCTGCTCTTGGCCGTCGCGTCCGCCGCCGCCGCCGCGTCCACGGACGCGACCATGGAAATTGTTCAGCTCCTCCTCGCCGCCGGCGCCAACGCACTCGCGACCAACCACGTCGACCACTCGGCGCTCTATCTCTCGCTCGCGGCACCAACCCTCGCTCTGGCCGACCTACTCCTCGTGTACGGGTACCCTGCCAGCACAAAAGCATCGGTATTTCGCCATGCCGTGGCACTGGGGCATGTCAATGCGATCAGACTACTCGTCGCCGTCGTGCCCACGACGGAACTCCTCTCGATGGACAAGGAACATGGCGACAGCGTCCTGCACACGGCCATTCGAAGCGGCCACGCCGACGCGACGATGCCGCTGCTCTGCACCAAGCAGAGCAAACTCCTCGCGATGGAAAACAAGGCACTCCTGACACCGCTCTTCTTGGCCATCCATCTCAACGACGCCGCCGCCGTCGCTGCGCTCCTCGCCCACGGAGGCTACCCGAACGAACGCAACCGCCGCCAGCACTCGGCGCTCTACGAGTCGCTCCGCCTCGGCCACAAAGCGTGCACGCGCGTCCTCATCGAATTTGACTGCCAACTCGACGCGGCGTGCATCGACTTTGTCAAGCGAACGGCCGAGCGAACGGTGCCCGAGATGACGCAGCTCTCGTCCGACGACGACGATGCGCGGCCGTGGGACGCGGCGTCCGCCGACCTCGCCATCCGCGCCTGCGCCAACGACGAGATGCTTGTCAGGACGCACCGCTGCATCGTGGTCGCTCGATGCCCCGTCTTCCGCGCGCAGCTGGTGGGGCTGTGGGCGTCGACGCCAACGGCCACGGCCAGCCATTCGATCCTGCTCGACGTCGCCGCGCCCACCACCATCGATCTCTTGCAAACGTACTGGTACTTTGGAGTGCTCGCGACCACTCGTTTCGACGAGGTTGGCGTCGATGGCGTCGTCGATCTCTTGGTTGTCGCGAACGGTCTCTTGTTGTTTGACCTGCAGCAACTATGTCTCGTGTGGCTGCAGCAACGGCTCTCGCCCCGTGATGTGGCCGACGTGGCGACGCAGTTGGACATTGCCGTCCTCCCGCCACCCACGTCTCTCCCCGCCGTCGGTACGTTGCCACGAGTAACAAAACGTGATGCATTCTAGTCCGCCGCATGGCGACCCAATGGCAGCAAGACATGCAGCAATTGCTCGCGGAAGCCTGGTTTGCAGACGCTGCGTTCGAATCGGCCGATGGCGTGACCATTCCCTGCCACCGAGCGGTCGTGGCACCGCAATCGCCCGTGCTTCGCTTGGCCGTCGACGACGACACGAACGACGACACGAGCCTCGTCGTTCGTTCGTTTCGAATCCCACACTCGACCAAAGCCCTCGAGCTGCTGGCGCTCTATCTCTACACACACACGATTGCGTGTGAGGTACATCCTCATCGAGTTTTTTCGATCGTATGGCACGTTCGATTGTAGACCCTACCCCGCGACCTATTGTTGGAAGTAGCCGAGGCCAGCATCGCCCTGGCCCTCTGGTCCTGCCTCGCCGCCGTGGAAACGCACCTCGTGCGGCAGATTCAGCACGTCGGTGACGTGGATTTACTGGCCTTTGCTGACCGCATCGCGCCCCACATGCCCCACCTGCGCGCGGCGTGCCGTGTCCACCTCCTCGAAGCCTTTGCACATGACAAGACCATTCTATTGCAGTGTTTGACCTGAGTCGTCGATCCACTGGCAATATGAGTACCAATATTGTAGAGAACCCTTTTCAATATGATTGCCAATGCCATTTCGAGCACATCCACACGTTGAAATTGGCGGCGCTCTGTTTGACTTTATATTTCCTTGACGAGCGACCCGACGACAAACGATTGTTTCGAGTCGCCAATGTGCTTGGGCTTGACGATGGCCGACGCTGGCCGTGGCTTGATGGCCCCCGCCGTCGACGACGAGGCAGGTGTAATCGATGACGACGACGGACGTGTCGACACGGCCACGGCAATGTCTTTGGTTGTCACGACCGTCGCCGTGCTCGTCATATCGCCACCACCGCAATTGTCGCGGAAAAACCGTTCGAGGAACTGATTCCGTCGGACCAATTTCTTGACGTCGGATGACGCTGCCGACGTGGCGTCCGTGGCCAACGACGGCGTCGACGCGGGTCGACCGAGTCCAACGATCGTCTTGTCGGGCTCGACTTTGTGTTTGAGTTCAGCGTACCGGTGCAATAGGCGCTGGTGTTCCTTGCGCTGGAGCGAGTGGTCAAAGTACTGTTGGTGCTCCATCGTCAGCATCTTTTTGATCTGTTTCCGCAGCGCGAGGATCTCGGCGGCTTGATGTTCAAACTTGGCCTTGTAGAACCCCGTCACATATCTAGGCGCGTGCGTCATCACTGTCATGCCGCGACACAAATGAGCGTGACGCACTGATTGTCATTGGCGAGTCGATTCGCCTCGTCACTTGTGAGCGGCTTTTCGGCGTCGTCCGCCGCGGTGGACGACGTCGGCGCGCCTCCGTGGTGCGGCCGCGCCGCCGCCCGCTTCCGCTCGCCGTCTTTTTGCAACGCCGTGAACAACTTGTCGTACTCGGTCTGCCACAGCCACCCATTCACCTCAGACTCAAACACTCGACTGTTCGTACTTTGAGGCCGGTGAGCCGAGCGTCCTTGTCAGCGAGCAGTCCGCGTGTCTTCATGACCGTTGCTTCCATCTCGGCCATCTTGAGTTCGACCTCCTTGACACGCTCCTTGAACCTACGCGTCGTCGTCGTCAGACTGTCGTCGTCGTCGCCTCATGACGACCGACCGCGCTGCATCTTTCACTGCCCGGGCAAACGCCAACGAATGGGCGCTGCTGTTCACGCCCTGCAATTTGACTTTTAGATCCTTGATCTGGTCGCGGTTGGCGGCGTTCTCGGCCTCCAAATGCGAAATCTTGAGCGTCGCTTGCCGCCTCTCGGCCTCTTGGACGAGCGCCGTCTTGATCTCACCCGTCGGACGCGCCGCCGCCGCCGCCTGTGCCACTGGTTTGTCCCCGACTGGCACGCTGCGCTTGAGCAACTCGACGTGCTGGCTTAGTTTCACATAGGCTTGGTCCTTGTCGTCCAATTGGGTTGTTTGGTATCGACACTAGGCCGCGTGACGCGGTCGTGTCACGATCGGCGCACTACCATATCGGCGGTCTTTTTGAGCTCGGCGCGGCAGTCGGCCAGCTGCGCCAGCGCATGTTCCGTGGCGGCGCGGGAAAATTCAAGCGACGCCATCGATTCGTGGGTCACGCGGGCCTTGACGTCCTCGGTCTCCAGCATTTGCGCCAGCAACGTCTGCGATCCGCCGCATTCAAAATGATATCTGATTCCGTCGGACCTCTTTGTCGACGCGCAAGGCATCTCGCTCGCGCTTGAGCGCCACCACCTCGTCCTTGACCGACCTTTCTTCCCTACGCAAGTCGAATGGACGACTGAGACGACCCCACGACATCGAACCAACGACAACGCCGTACGTTTTCTGCGCCGTCGTCACGGCTTTGAGCGACGACTTGAGGCTCGATTCGTAATCCTAGTTGACACCATGACCCACACGAAGGAACGACCACGCACGTCTTTGAAGGCCAACTGCATGCGCACGTAGGCGCGGAGGCCATTGATGAGTGCGAGCGTGTCACCATCCACGGCCGTTGGCACCGGCACAGCGCTGTCGTCGCGGACCGTCACATGCCCGACGGTTGTCACGACTTCAACGTAAAAGTCAGCAATGGCTTTTTCGATCCGCGTGAGTTTTGTGATGCGGTCTTGGGCGACTGAGAGGCGGTGGACAAGCCGCGCGACTTGCTACGTCGACTCGTTCAGGCGTTGGCATGAGGACGAGTCGTACTTGGGCCGAGACGGCGGCCGGGGGCTTGTCCGTCGCCGATGCCGGCTCGAGCTCGCCGTCCTGGTCAAGAGGAAGCGCCCCATTGTCTTCTTCGTCGCCCACCAAGGCGGGCCGAGCCGACATTCCAGCGTCCTTGAGTGCTGATGAACCGTTACAGGTTGACAAGGTGCTGGGGTGAAACCGCTAAATGTAACCGTTTGTGGGAGGAGGAATCCGCAGGACGATGACAACGACGGACCACACGCCGAGTGTTTGGATTGCCTGAGCCTTGGCCGTGGGAACCTGAGGGGAGTGACTCTGCGATGACGAGAACGACGAGGTCTCCCCTCTTGTGTGTGTGGCCTCCTATAAGTCTGCAGTCGCCCTCAAAATGCATCCTCCTGGTACAGTACACTGTACACTGTGCGCTGTGGACACTGGTCACCCATCAGCGAAAGTGCAGTTTGCGGTGGCACGACTGCGTGTACAGTGTACTCGTGGCCTCCGGCATTCAGTGCCGCATGCGCGAGCTCACAGCTTGCACGCAATTTCTCGCACGCAGCGCTGACGCGAGATATGGAAGATGATGGCGAATCGCCATATCCAAGCTGTGCGTGCGAAAAGTAGCTGCGGCGAGCGATATGGACGATGTGTTGCTGCGTTGCCCCATGGCATCCATCAAGAGATAATCAATGTTCAAGACTCACGGTTTTGGTTGTGCAGTCAACAGAAGCAGACGTCGTGGGTGACGTCCATGTGAATGCTAGTACAGTCCGTGGTGGGAAGGATACCTCTCTTCTTTGTCAAGAAGTCAACGAGAGTGTCAACAACGACGACGGAACATGTCAAGCAACGCTCGTGGATCCACCAGCCCCCTTAGCACACAGGGATCGCCATCACTGGCTGCTGGCGATGCCATCGCAAGGGACATGAAGCACTCGGTTTCTATTCCCCACACGGCGCCGTCAAACAGGCCGAGCCAGCTCGACCAGGCCAGCATACTCAACTTGAGTATAAAATGTAACCTTTCGAAACCATCAACAGTGTCACCCATCGTCAAGGGTTCAGTGCTGAAATACCCTACGGAAGAGCACTGTCAACGCACAATCGGCCGACTCCACCCGACCGACCAACGCGCCACGGCGACCAAGGAACCCATCGAGACACTTGCTCAGTTGTTCCAATTCATAAAATTCGCTGCTCGGGCGCTGCCCATGCGAGGGACGTGCGATTGGCCACGCCCCCGCATCCTGGCTGAAATACCCTAAATATAACACCATTTCACCCCCCGTCTCCACCATGCGATAGTGGGCTCACACGCCAGCTGTAATGGCCGCCTCGCGACGACGCAAGTGTCATTCCCAGCGTTTCACTCTCGCAGCGAGAGCGCGCGGACGTGACAACCACCCACTCGACGACCATGGCGATGCTCCATCCGCTGCATGGCACGACCACCACCACCAATGGACACCACCACCGTCGGTCCATCTCGGCCGCTGCGGCGCCCGACGATTCGTCCAGCGGGTCGCCCGTCAAGGCGTTCTTTGCGTCCCAAGAGTTTTCGGCCGACGACTACCCGTCGCCCATCGACTCGGCGCCGCCGCGACCACCCGTGACGCGGCCATATGCCAACAGCGCGGCGTGGCCGTATCCGTGGGACCCGCCGCCTCTCCTCCCGCACGACGACGAGCGCCTCCGCGTCCTCGAAAGCTACGAGATCCTCGACACGACCCCCGAACACGTCTTTGACATGCTCTGCGCCATGGCAATCAAAGCGCTCAAGGTCCCGATCGGCGGCATCTCGTTTGTCGACAAGTCACGTCAGTGGTGCAAGAGCAGCATCGGCCTCAAGCAAACGGTCATTCCCCGCAACGTCGCGTTCTGCGCACACACGATCGCATCGACGTCGCCGCTCGTCGTACTCGACGCGACGCTCGACAAGCGATTCTACCAGAACCCGCTCGTGACGGGCCCCGCCAATTTAACATTTTACGCCGGCGCGCCGATCGTCAACCCCGGCGGCTTTGTGCTCGGGACGGTCTTTGTCTATGGCCACCACGCCGAAGACGCGGTCGACGTGGCGATTTTGGTCAAAATTGCCAAGATGGCAATGAACCACCTCGAGGACCGCCGCCGCGCCAACGTGAGCGAGGCGCGCCACCACATGCACGCGGGGCGGCGGCATACCTCGGTCGTGCCGCCCGAGCGGGAGCGCGAGCCGCCCAGCCACTTGATGCACCCGCCGCCGCCGCCGTCGACAGACACGATGCTCGGAGATGGCTACCGGATGCCGCCGCCGACCCAAGCGACGACCCACGCACGGCGCGACGCGCTGCACACGCTCGACCTCCTCGACATGCCGCCGGAACTCGTCTTTGACCGACTCGCGGGCCTCGCCTCGACGCTCTTGCAGTGTCCCATCGCCGGCGTGAGCCTCCTCGACGACGACAAACAGTGGTTCAAGGCGCACCGCGGCAGCGACCAGGTCAACCTCGCCGACGTCGCGACGTTTTGCGTCCATGTGATTGCGTCGACGCGGCCGCTGGTCGTGCTCAACGCAGCCGACGACGCGCGCTTCAAAAAGCACCCGCTCGTCAAGCGGCGCCACGTCCGCTTCTTTGCCGCCGCGCCTATTGTAACCAACGATGGCCACGTGATTGGCACTGTGTTTGTCATGGACACGCTCGTGCGGCAAGCAGGACACGTCGATTTGCACAGCCTCCAACGACTGGCCAAGGTCGCAACGTTGCATCTGAGCCAGCGGATTCAGTACACGGTCACGCCCGTGCTCGACTACAGTTCGTTTCTCGACGAAAATGCCCAAGTGTTTGAGCCGATGGACGACGGCGCGCGGCACAAGAAGGGCGGCGGCGGCTTTCAGCGCCTCCGCACGCGCTTCCTCTCGCGCTTGTTTGGGCAGCACGCGTAATGTGTCGAGGATGTAATTTATTGTGTGGTCACCCGATGTGGGGAAAGATAATGTTGGGAAATTTCTTGGAAATGACGTGGAACTCTGCCAAGTCGATCTTGTTGTCACCGTCTGAATCGGCCTGCTTGAGAATCGTCTTGGCCTTCTTCATCACGTTGGCGGCCGTCGTCATGTGTGTGGCCTTGAGGATGTTGATCAGTTCGTCCTCGGTGATGTAGCCATTGTGGTCATCATCGTAAATCTCAAACACGAATTGGGCCTTCATCACCTTGTCCACGTCCAAAAGGTTGCTCATGCCTGGCGTAGTTGTCAAGACGATACTGTCACATCTAGTAGTACCCAAAAGTATCTCCCGAATGTCGGCAAGCTTTTCGCCAGCGTACAACCCATGCAGCTTGCGGTACTCGCCCGTCGGCTCGACTTCAAACAAAGTGTAAAAATCCTCGAAACTCAACCCGGCCTTTTCAGTTTTGAGAAACCGACCAAAGACGCGGCGCAACATGTCGAGATTGACGTTGTTGTCGCCGATGAAGCGGTCCACAAGGGCCTATGACGACGCCGGCGCGTCAAACGTGCTACCCGTGCGTGGCGCGTACCTTTTTCTGCATCTTGATTTCCATTTCCCGCTTTCGGTCCTCGTCGGTCACGACGTCCGCGTGCTCGTTCACCTGTCATCCGATATATATCAGTTTGATATCACTTTTCGTCGACGTCATCAAAGATACCTCGTTGGCGGGTGCGACGTCGTCATCTTTGCCAAACTCGAGGCTGCCAGGGTCTGGGTGCACTGCCATCTTGCGAAACTCCTCAAACGAGACTTGGCCATCGCCATCGCGGTCGACCATGCGGACCATCTCGTCCACTTCTGCGTCCGTGATGAGCTCCCCCATGCAAATGAGAATGTGGCGCAGTTCGGCGGCACCGATGAATGTGTTTTTGTCCAAATCGATAAACTTGAACGCGCCCAAAATGTCTTCTTCGGAAAACTCGCTCTTGCTACGATGCCGTCAGTGGCTGTTGCCTCAACACGTAGTACTTGTCGGCGGCTACAAATGCCTTGGCTTGCTTGACAATCTCGAGCGACGACGCGACTTCAATCGGTTTGATTGCGTCCGTTACACGCAAGTGTTGGGTCTCCTTGGTCAAGCGCTCCTTTTCGTTGAAGGTTTCCATGCCCACCTATCGACACTGACGTTTGGTTGTCGCGTTGTGAATCTCTCTCTACCTGGTGTTGCGGGTAGAGGATGCCCTGCGGCGCCACGAACGACAGCTCCAGATGCAACTCGCCTGCCTTTTGCGTACTCCCAAACTTGCCGTGGAAGGCCAACGGGTACCATTCGTCCAAGTACCCATAGCGAAAGATGGGCAAGAGCGAGAGGTTCAGCTCGCCAATCAGGTCATCGTCGCCCATGTTGTCATGGTCCCAGCACTCGATGACCATGTTGAACTGGTCGACAACGTCAAAGTCAAACGGTTGGTCCCACTCTGGCTCTTTCCCGCCGTCGTTGTCAACCTCGGTCCGGCAGTTCGTTTTGATGCACGCGCCTTCGAGCGAGAGTTTCAGGTACGGGTCTTGTCGCCCAACCGTGTCGACGTCCCTGCCCATGATACGAGTCGCACCCACTTTTGTCAACAACAATGTACCTGAGTTTTCGGCCCGCGAGGCACCGAATGACCAAGTGGCCTGCGGGGAAAAATTCAATCTTCACGAGCAGCTCGCCGGCCGCCTTGCCCCCGTTTGTGAGCGGAATGCGGAGCTCCGACTGGCCCAGCACTTGCATCGGTGCCAAGACGGATATTTTGCCTTCGCCAATAAAGTCGTCGCTCCCCACGTCTTCGTCAAACAATTTCACGATCATATCGTGGACCCACGTCTCGCCCGTGATCCAAAAACACACTTCTTCTTCGCCAAAGTATGGATTCGTCCCGCCCTTGTCGATGGTCTTGGTCCGTTTCGTGAGCGCGTTGTGTTCAAACTTGCAGTACGGGTCCTGCTTCCCGACCAACTCCATGTTTTTGAGGTTCCGTCCTTCCATCACGACGAGGCTGAGCATCCCAGGCGTTGCGATTTCAAGCACAAATTCAATCACAATCGTGCCCGCGGGCGTCCGTGTCTTTTGATGGGAGAGCGGAATCGTCTCAACGTGGGTCGCGCCATCCATGAAGCGCAGCATCGAGACGTCGCATGTCCCAAGCATCTCGTCGGCAATCATGTTTTCGTCCCACACTTCAACCTATGTGGACCATCTTCTGTGGGCACGATCGAGGAGGCCGCACGTACCGTCACGAGGCAGTCGCGGTCGGGCGTGAGCATCGTGTCTGGTTTGTCCAAATTGATCCAAATCGTCTCTTCTTGGAACCCCACGTCTTGGCCTGACTTTTTCCACGTCTTGCTCTTGGCCTCTTTGACCGCCTTGGACTTGGCCCCGACTTTGAGTTTGCAGTAGACGTCGGCTTTGAACACGTGCTTGGCGTCTTTCTTCACGGGGGGCTTGCACAGCCCCTTGGCCTCGAGCAGTTTAAAATGCATTCGCCCTTTCTTCATCAACGATCGCACTGGAGCGATGATGGCCGCGGGGGCTGCGTCGTCGCCCTTGTCGTTGGCATCTGAACCTGCTGGCGCGTCTCCCTTTGGCGGCGACGGCGGCGCTCCCTTCGGGGGCCCAGGCGGGGCGCCTTTGGGCGGGCCTGGGGGTGCCCCTTTCGGGGGACCAGGTGGCCCGGGGGGAGCCCCCTTGGGAGGCCCTGGTACCTCCCCCGGCGGGGGCTTCAGCGGGGGTGCCCCTGCTGGGGGTTTAATGGGGGGTGCTCCTGCTGGGGGTTTAATGGGGGGTGCTCCTGCTGGGGGCTTAATAGGGGAGGGGGCGCCAGCGGGGGGCTTGATGGGACTGCCTCCTTTCGGGGGAGGGGGACCTACGCAAAACAACGCCGTCACCCTAGTCGATCATGTGTTGTGGGTGTACCCGCCGGGGGCGCGATTGTCGGCGGTGGCATGCCTGGAGGTGGGGCGATCTTGGGTGGGGACGTGCCATTTGCGATCAAATTGGACGGTGGTGGTGCGCCTGGTGGCGGGCGGATCGGAGGCTTGTCTGGCTTGGGTGGAGAGCTCGTGGCCTGCGTGGTTGGAGGAGGTTCCGTGATGACTGCTGGGGGCTCAGTCGTTGGTGGCGGGGCCAAAGGTCGTGGCGGCGGTGCCCCCGCAGGTCGCGGTGGCGGCGCGCCGGCAGGTTTCGGTGGTGGTGCTTCCACTGGCTTTGGTGGTGCGTCCACTGACTTTGGCGGCGATCCGGGTGGTGCGCCAACAGCCCGTGGCGGTGGGCTGTTGCTGTTGGCAGGGGGACCTGCTGGCCGAGGAGGTGGTGCACCGGCCGGTCGCGGCGGAGGAGATCCACCAGGTCGGGGTGGTGGAGCTCCATTTGGACGAGGCGGCGGCGCGCCGGACGGCCGCGGAGGTGGTGGCTGACTCATGGATCGTCCCGCAGCCGGCGATGGAAGGTTGCCTGGTGGCGCTTCGAATGACGTTTCAAGATACGTTTCGTATCCGAAACATCCGGATAAACGATCGGGTGGAAAACAGGCTGTGGGTCACACTCACTCTTCAAACAAGGTTTGGGTGTGAACCCCGTTTAAACGTAGTCTTTGAGATTTACCTAAACAACGCATCTGCCTTTTGATTTGCAATAATTATTTTTGTCACATCACTTTGATATTATGATGACATTCAATTGATACAAATATTGCTTCGCTTATAAATCAAAACAAAGAAAGCAGGCTGGCCTGTTTTGCGCGTTTTTGTATAAAACGCCTTCAAGGGGAAATAACCCTGCTTTTCTGGCGTCGACGGAAAATGACGACCGCGTTGTTTTCGGACGGCTTTCTCAGGTGGAACAGAACCATTTGATTTTGAACATGAGTCGGAAGGCCGAAGCTGCCGCCGCCAGTGCTGCGTCCGTGGGGGGCGGCGAGCCCACGTGTCGATCCACGGGCGGTATCAAGTTTGATCCGACGGAACCGTCCCGTCAACAGAAGCAGCGCCAGCTCGACCATTGCAGCAAGTACTGGAAGAACAGTTGCTGCAACGCGACTCACACGCTGCCCCTGAAGCGACAGATCATGGAGCCGTACGTCGCGGGGTTCAATTCCAAGTGCCAGGCGCTACACGAGGAACTCACGTGCTCGGCTTGCCATCCCTTCGTGGGAACGGGGCGCATGGACCGGATATGCCCCGACCTATGCGACGACTGGTTCGACGCCTGCAAAGACGAATTCTACTCGCCGGACGGCAGCCACGCGCTCTCTCCATGCTACGGCAACGCGCTCATCTGTTCCCCCCTCGGGTCGATCGTCTCGACGTACGAAAATGCTCTGGATGCGATCTCTCATTCGTGAGTCTGTAGGGGCCGCGAGTTTTGCCACAAGATGGGGTACACGCCCGGGAAGAGCACCGACACGGAGGGTGTGACGTGCTTTGACGGGTCGATCCCAGTCGAGTTGGGTGTGCCAGAACCCGAAGAACACATGGCCGATGCGCTCTTCCGCATCTTCCAGGAACAATCGGAAGAGCCGACCGAGATCATGCTCGTCGTCGTCCTCGTCGCGATCGTCGGGCTCTTCATCTCGATCAAATTCTTTCGGCGGTGGTCCGACGAACACAATGCGCTCAAGATGGAAGAGGCGCGGAGACGTCAGCAAGAGGCGTATCGACAAGCGTATCATCTCGGAAAGACGGCAGCGGACGACGGCGCGGCGTCCGACCTGGACTCGTCCGACGACGACGACGCCACCGACATGGCCAGCACGATCGACGATCCTGCCACGTCGTCCCCGCCCGCCCCCACGCAGTAATGAAAGGAGATTGGATTCTCGGATATGGGTCGACGTAATTACGACTCTGCGCGGCCTTGGCGCTTCAGCGGGTTGCTTCCATGGGGTAGCACGACGGCGTAGCTGCCTCCCGCCTCCACTAGAGGCCACGATGAGACATGTGGTGCATCATTGGGCGACACCTACCACGGACATCTTGGGGCGAGGTGGGGCGCCAAACGTACGACTTCGATGTTTGCGCGGCGGGGGACCACGCAGAGACTGCCTACGCACGATGAGTTGTCGCGCGATGACGTTGCTACCACGTCGTGCACTTGCTTGACGTACACGACGCCGTCGTCGCCACACGCCATATCCTGCACGTTGTCCATCTCGGCGACGGCGGTCGGCACACTGGCGAGGTTGTCGCCCCACACCCAGAGCTGACGCTGGCGGGTCACACAGGCCGTGTGCCACGCGCCGCACGTGACTTTGACGACGTGGACGAGGCCGGGGAGGCGGACTGGGTCGTTCTAGGACAAGTCATCGTGACATGTCGGTCGTGGCATACCATCGTCATCGCGCCATGGCCGACGGCGCCGGCGGCCCCGTCGCCCCACGAGTAGAGGAACCCCGCGGCCGTCCGGACGACGCAGTGCGCGTCCCCAGCTTTGGCACTCACGATCGCGTCGTCGGACGCGAGCGGCGGGTGCAGTGGCAGGTCGTGCGGCGCCAAGAGAAGTTCGGGCGCGGCGTCGCGTCGGAGGTGGAGCCCGCACATGAAGACGCGCCCGCAGAGGGAGATAAGGACGGAGCATTCGCGGCCGGCCGCAACGACGTGGAAGCCCTTGACCGTCGGTGGCAGCACGACGCGCGCGGGCCAGACGACGCAGCCCGCGTCGACGCCCAGCCCGAGACGACCACCTTCGCCCCAACCAAACGCGTACGCGGCGCCGTCCTGACTCACGCAGATGGAATGGTCGCGGCCGGCGGCGATGCCGACGACGACGTCGCCGCGGAGCGCATGCACGAGCGTGGGTGACGCGCGCGCGCTCGTGTCGCCGTGGCCAAGGCGGCCGCAGTCGCCGCTCCCAAACGAGTAGACGAGGCCCGTGCGCGTGCGGAGGAGGAGATGGCGGGGGCCGCACGCGACGTCGACGACGTTGATGGGGACGGCGAGGGTATGCGCGATTGGTGCGTCGTCCAAGCGGCCGTGGACGTAGATCCAGGCGCCACCTGAGTGCGTCAAAGTCGGGGGAGTTTTCGGGTCGGGGAGTTGAAAGAGGCAGTGCCGTGGCCGATCCTGCGCGAGTTTGAGGAGATGGACGAGCGCCGACGCCGTGAGATGGGTGACGTCCACGTCGTTGACGTGCAGGAGACGACTGCCGACGACGACGGACTCGTTGTGTTGATTGGGAACGATGGCTTGAACAACTACAGTGGCGACGGCGTCGTTGTGGAAGCGGAGGCCCAATACGACGCCCGCGGGGAAGAATCTCGAGAGCGTATTTGGGAGGAATGGCACCGTAGTGGGTAGTGCCCCGGTCGCATGCTTGTCGATAAAGTAGAGGAGCTGGTCCATGGACGAGTACGTCGCGGGCGTCTCACCATCCTCTTGCCACGGCACGAGCGGCGGTCGCATCGTTCGAGAGGACGAGGGAGTGGCGTCCGTCGACGAATTTGGCGACGGGCTATAAATAGAATCCAACCGATCACGAGCGACGTGGTCGACGGATCACCACGACGTTCTTCACAGTCATTGTTGGGGTTGCGTGGGGATTTGATATATTCGAATGCAGAGAAGTTGATGGTGATGGACGGCGGGCAAAGGACGGGCACATTCTCGCTGCTTGGACAGGTTTCTCGAGATCGTCTCTCTCGTTCTCTTACTCACCACGGGGATGAGTGAAATGTAGTCCCACTGCATGTCGACACTTCAACAGGCGTATGAACGCCGTGATCCCGCGCCGTCCACGAAAGTCGGGAAAGTCTATCCTCCGTAGCACCCTTGACCATGATCGCGAAATGAACACCTTACGTCGTGCAATACGCCAGACAACCACTGCCGTCTTGGATTTCCCTCGGCTGTCGTCGCTCTAGGATCCATCTGATGCGTGACGGCGGCGATACACACATTTTCGTCGATCGGGCGTCGGGATCGGGTCGTACATGAGGGTCGTCCTCTCGCATAAATCAAGACCTGCAAAGTCTCCACGGGGAATCGCTGCATGGTCGCGTCGCATTGCATATATATGTTCGATCCTTGCTTGCCCCTTGTCCATGTCGCTCGCTTCCCTTGTCCCTTGGCGCCTTTCTATCGACTGGCACCGTCGTCTTTGGCGCGAAAAAGCCAGGGGATTTGTATTTATACGGATCCGGATATTGAGCTGACCCACTTGACTTGATTAAAGTACCGCCGGAATCCACGAGCGTTGTATTCTGCAACGAGGTTACGGATCCATGGAAGCGCGGAAGGACGAGCTTCGTCGTGCGATGGACATCACGATGAAGCCCACCGCCGCCTCCGACTCGAGGACCGTGGAATCCATGTTCCGCAACATCGACGAGAAATTGGAGTTGATCCTCGACGCCCAGGACGCGCGGTTTCGCATGCTCGACGACAAGTTGGACCGCTTCAACCGGCGTATGGACACGTTCGAGCGCATGTCCGACAGCAGTCCCCGACAAGGCCCGGCCCCGGTCGTCGAGGACGAACTTGCGCGGTCAGCGTTCGAAACACCCCGCGAGATGCGCCGCCGTTTAGGGTCGTTGGAGACGTCGTCGTCGGGCCTGCGCCGGCACTCGGCCGCCGCGTCGTCGATCACGGACGACGGCATGAGCATGCACGACACCCTTCGGTATATCCACGAGCGTCTCACGTCCCTTGAGACTCAAGCACAAGCCCTCCCGGACAAAGTGACGCCCGCGATCCATCGCCGCCTCGACACGCTCGAGACGCAAGTCAAGATCCTCCCCGACCGCGTCGACTCGCTCCTCCGACAACTTCAGAGCCGCCTCGTCGACCAAGCGTCGCCCCTCCACAACGCGTTGGTCGATCCCCAGCGCCACCACAACAATGCCGCGTTGCTCGCGCGCACGGAAGAGTCGTTGGCGTCAATGCATCGGACGTTGGAAACGCTGGAACTGCAGGGCCGCAGCCTCCCGGACCGCGTTTCGATGGCCGTGGGCGGCGGCAAATTTGGCACGTATCAGTCCCGCGCGTATAGCGCGACGGACGAGACCCTCGGGTACATCCACTCTCGGCTGGAATCGCTCGAGAAACAAGTCGGCTGCCTCCCCGATCGCCTCCAGCGCCTCGCCGACGAAGACATTGTGCGCCAAATCCTCACTCGACTCGTGCCACTCGAGTCGCAACTGCAGGTCCTGCCCGAGCGCATGCACCATGCGATCAAGGACATGGCGTCCGACATGGGTGCGGCCGTCGACCAGTCGCTCGTCGCGCTCCATGGGCGGTTCGAAGCGATGGAAGAGCAATCGCTCACGCGCTTTGATCGGCTCCACTTGGATCACATGGAGCCGCTCCGGATCGAAATGATGGAGGCTCTCCCGGCGCGGCATCGCGACCTGCTCCAGGAGAACCTCTCGGCCGTCGACTCGATCGTCCGCGGCGCGGTCGCGACAATCCTCAAGCAAATGGACGCCACGACGACGACGCCAGTGCCGCCCTCGGCCGATGAGACCGCGACGGCCGTCGTGGCCCACCTCGCCCCCCGCTTCGCCCCGATCGAGGCCCACATCCAAGGCCTGCCCGAAGTGATCCATCTCGCGCTCGAAGACAACGTCTCGGTCGTTGCCATGGTCGTCAACGACGCGCTCGCAGTCATGCATCGCAGGTTGGACTCGATGGAGGGGTTGCCGGAATCGCTCAAGGACGCGGTTCACGCCGCCACGACCGCCGCCGCGGCGACTGCGTTTGCCGCCGCGCACGCGACGACGACGCCGACGACGACGATCGCCGCGTCGACCATGACGTCGCCCCTGAAACCCACGTACACTCTTCCACCCACGAGTCCATCTGTCGTCCGTCATGCCAGTCCCCCGCCCAACCTCGCCGTGCCGTCGCCCGCCGCCGTCGTTGCCGTGCACGACGTTAAGCCACTGGCGTTTTCACCGCCGCCTCCGCCCAAGCCGCAGCCGCGTCCGGCGCCCAAGGCCATCAAGCTCGTGGTGCGTCCCAACCCTACGATGCCGTCGACACCCCCAGCCACCCGCCCCGCGGTACCATGTACCGACGCGCAAGCGCCAACCGACGCGCCGCGCACGCGCCTCCGCCCCCTTCGAAAAGCGGCCCAGGTGTTGCAAGCGGCGGCACCGCCCTCAACGCCCCCGACCCCATCCTCCAAACCTGTGTTTGCCCCAAGGAAGCGACGAGCCACTAGCTGCGGTGGCAGTGGCAGTACCCATAGCAGCACATCGACCAAGACGACGACGACGTATCCCAAGGGAGAAAAGGCGAGAAATAATCTAGAGCCCGAGCCGTCGCCGACCGCCGCCGCCGCGACGCCCCATTATCATCATCGTCCCGCCTTCAAATGGTCGGACGGGACCACCCACGCGGCCCCCGAAGACTGGGTCTTTCCCATCACAACGTGCCGCGTCCTGTGGGAATTGTGGTACCACGGCGACATGACGACCAAGATTGGGCCGTACCGATTGCTCGAAAAGACAGACATCAAGCACCACTACGTGCTCAAGACGCGCGGCAAGGCCGCCGCGGTCGTCCAAAAGATCATCGACACGGCCGTGGACCGCGGCGTTGTCACATCCGCCGCCGCGATCGACGCGTTACCCCACGCCGCGTGCATGGCTGTGTTTGAGCAAGCGTTCGACGTGCTCATGGGGCAAACGAAGGACGACAAGTTGAGCATCCTGCCGCTGAATGCGTGCAATAACATGTTCACGACGGTCTACACGATGCTCGTGAACCACAAGCGGAAGCGCAGCGACACGGACGAAGGGTAACAACAACGAACGCAGATGTCGAGCTGATTTTGTTTCGTCTTGTGGATCCCCGGCCCTTGATGGCAACACAGCGCGACGGCATGCAGGGACAAGTAGGAAAGGCGGAAGCACGATGTCTAGTTGATCGTTCGTCTTCGGGTCTAGTTGTGAGTGGGAGAAACCGACTGCATGCATGTCTGCCAAGTGCTGATCTCCACCGGGACTTCCATCGTCATGCACGACGCGCGAAACTGCTTCGAGATTTAAAATGAACCAATGAAACCACGTTCTGTCTTCACTTTCAACCAATCAGAGCATTTCATTGAAGATTGCCAGACCCGTCATGGGAGACAGCGCGGCGCTTCTTCGCGCGATGGACGCGACGTTGCGGCGCGTCTGTCGCCGCTTGGAATCCCTGGAAGAGCAAGTTGACGCGCTTCCATTAAAAGTAAGCCAAGAGATGGATATGGATGCCATACGGACTGCCATGGCAGAGTTGACGGAACACATGAAGGCGTCAACAACATCCCCAGCCCCCACGTCAATACCGTCCACCGAGGCACCGCCCGCCACGACGTCAACCACGCGGCAAGATGCAGTTGGTTCCCTCAACGCCGCGCCATCGCAGGCACCCGCGCCCGCAATCTCGACCTGGCACTTTCCCGTCACATCATGCCGCGACTTGTGGCTTGGCTGGTTCATCGGCGACGCCAACCCCTCGCCCCCCGTCGGCCCATTTCGTTCACTCGACCCCGACACGCTCAGCAACACGTCCGCCGGCCGTTTCCACTGCGCCAAGGCCGTCGTGGCGTGGATTGTCCACGCGGCGGTGCACCTCTGGCTCGCAACGTCCGAGGAAGACATGGCGCGCTTGTCGCGACAGGACCTTCTTCGTGTCTTTGACCAAGCCTTCCCCTCGTGCTTGAAAGTGTCCACACATGGCGCGCTCACCCGCCGCGGATTCCAAGACATGACGATGGACGACGCGGTGGCCGCGTCGTTTCCGTCGATCCACGCCCGCTGGACGACAGCAGACGACGACGACGGCAGCGGGACGCGGCGCAGTACGTCGGCCGAGTCCAACACGACACGTGCGATGGCGGCGCCCTCTCCCGCCGCGGCCACCATCAGCCTGATCGATTCCAGCGATGACGACAACAATGCCGTGCGACGCCCCCGTGTGACCCCGTCGTCGCCAACCACGTGGCCCACAATGACGACGCGCGAGCTCTGGATGCGATGGCATGTTGCTGACCCAAACGCGACGCCGCCACGGCTGCCCCTGCGGCAGTCGACGTCCGCCGACGCCACCCACGCGGTCGCGGCGCGCGCGATTCAACTTGTCGTCGACGTGGCGCTCCGGCGCGGGTACATTCAATCGACCGACGAGCTCACGTCGTTCGTCGACGCGGCCCTCGCGCGCGTGTTTGACCGTGCGTTCCCGCGGCTCGTGGGCGCCAAGCAAGACGGGCGGTTGACGCACCCCAGCGTCCAAGACTGCACGTACAGCGAGGCCAAGCAGTGGCCATTCCAGACTTTGGTCGCGCGCATCACCGACAAGACACCCCACGTTGCTGTCGTCGCACCGCCGGCCAAGACGACGCCGTCCACCAGCAGTAGCAGCGTCGACGGTGGCGGCCGCCCTGCCCAGTCGCCCCGCGCCGCCGCCGCGTCATCGTGGAGCTTCCCCACGACCGACGCCCGCATCATGTGGCCAATGTGGTTCCTCGGCGACCCGTCGGCACCGCCCGCGTTTGCCGGTCCGCTGCGTCTCTTCAAGCACGACATGGTGCCCGCGGCGTGGAAGCGTCGCTTGAGTGAAACCCGCCGCGTCATGACGTTCGTCCTCGACGCGTGTCTCTCGTATGGCCTTGCCGAGACGGCCGAGTCGCTCGGGCAAGCGTCCGAGGCCGACCTCCTCGCGGTGTTTGACGCGGCGTTCCCGCGCGTTCTCGGGATGCAACTGGACGGGTCGCTCACGCGGCCTGGGTTTGAATCATGGACGTATGCCAAGGCCATCACGTTCAAAGTCACGTCGTTCGCGCGGCGGCTCACGGCCGCGCGAAGTGGCGACGACGAGCTGGACGACGCCAAGACGACGCCGACAAGTGGCGACACCGACTGGACGTTTCCCATCACGACAACGCGCATCTTGTGGGAGTATTGGTTTCGCGGGGACCCTGCGGCGCCGCCTGCCTTTGCCGGTCCGCTTCGACTCGTGGGCCGCCGGCTCACCACGGCGCGGGAACGCCGCAGCTTTGGCATGGCCCAGCGCCTCGTGTCGTGGGTCGTGGAGACCGCCGTCGCGCACGACCTCGCCGCGTCGGAAGCAGCGCTCGCGACGATGCCGCCCCCAGCGCTACTCGCGGTATTTGACACGGCATTTGCTCTCTTTCTTGGGCTCCAGGAAGACGGGACGTTGGCGCGCCCGGGGTGGGAACAGCGCTCGTTTGCGCAGATTGCTTGGTGGAAGTACCCGGTCGTGGCCCGCGCGTGCGACCCGTCGTCGTCGTCGGCAGCCGAGGACGACGACGAGATCGAGGCCAAGCGACCCGCCGCCAGGGCGTTTGAGTTTCCCGTGACGACGTGCCGGCAGCTCTGGCGCCTCTGGTTTGTCGGCGACGACACGTCTGGCCGCGGGCCGTACCGCCTCTTGGACCACGCGTGTCGGTCGCCGCTCGCGCGCGCCAATTTTGCCGACGCGCAGCGCGTCATCACGTGGCTAGTCGACGTGGCCGTCACGCACGGTTTGATAGATGGCGCGGCCGCGCTCGCGACGCTGGCGCGGTTCGAGCTCCTCGTCGTGTTTGACGAAGCGTTTGGCGTCGCGCTGGACGCCGACGACGACGGGATGCTCATGCGCCGCGGGTTTGAAGACTTTGCACTGGACCAAGTCAGCCAGATGAAGTACACGCTCGTGCTGCGGCGTCTCGAAATGATGCCGCCGTCGCCGCCGCCACCGCGTGTGGCGCCAACAACCGACTCGACCGCCCTGCCGTCGCCGCAGTCCAGCAACAAGTTGTTTCGATGGGCCGATGGCACGGCGCGGCGCGCGCCCGAAGGTTGGATCTTCCCGCAGCTCTCGTGTCGCCGCCTCTGGTGCAAATGGTACTTTGGCGACGAAGGTGACGATGACCACGACCGCGTCGGGCCGTACCGCCACCTCCAGCCTTCCGACGTGGGCGACAACAGTGTCATGCGGCGGCGGCTCCTCGCGGCGCAGTTTGTCATGGAGATGCTCGTGGGCATTGCCGAGACGCAGCAGTTTGTCTCGCCGCACCAAGAGATGGCAGCACTTGACCAAGACGACTCGCTGGCCGTGTTTGAGCGCGCGTTCGACGTGCTCATGTTCAACAACCCGAACGGAAACCTCGCGGGCCCGAACGCTGGCCAGGTCCGGCCCGAGATTGCGGAACACGTTGCATTCAGTGCCGTCGCGCGCGCGATGGCGCCGCCGTCGGCCCGGTCGACGAAACGCCGACGCCACGCCGACATGGCCGAGTCGTAACACGAATGATTGTTGTGTGTGTCGACGCGATGACCATTCGCATTGGTGTGGACGCTTGACCAGCTGCACTCTGGTCTCCATGGGTCAATCATGGCGTTACACACACATGGACACGATGAATCGCGTGCGATTTGTTGTCGTCGAGGTTGTTGCCGCCGAGGGAAAGAAATGGTCGCGCGGGAGTCGGATTCAGCCAAGTCACATTTTGCGGCGGGGCGTGGCAGTCGTGGGCCGTGATGTGTTGGACCGAACGTCATAGGTGGGATGCCAATCATTGACGTCGTTGCCGTCGCCCTCGCCACGTATGCGAATCCATGTGTGGCCGTCGTTGTTCGACTTGCCCGTTGGAGACATTTGACATATGTGAAATAATATACTTGGCACCGACAACTCAATCCAACGGCCGGATGTCCAACGAGCCAATGCATGCCCTAGTGAACGCCATGGCGGCGACGCTTGACCGCGTGTGCCGCCGCCTCGAAACGATCGAGACCACTCTGCAGCGCCTCTCGGATGTCGTGAGAAGGGCGGCAGTCTGCCCCCACCAACTTTGCCGTCCGTTTCGGCCAGGCGAGCCCACCACGCCACCGCCCTCCCCAAGCAACGCAGCGCCACCAACATGGAGCACCACCCGACCACGGGTTCTCTGGGTCCACTGGTTCCACGGCAACCCGGCGACACCCACCCTGGGTCCCCTGCGTCTTCTGGTGGCGTCGTCGATCGAGCCTGCTGTGGCGATGCTTCTCGCGGGGGTCGTCGAGACGGCGGTCGCGCGCGCCTTGGTTCCGTCGCTCCGCGCGCTGGACGACTTGGTCGAGGCGGAGCTCTTGGCCGTGTTTGACGACGCGTTTCCGGCGTATCTTGGGCTGCAGCGCGACGGCACCGTGACAAGGGCCGGCGTCGCCGGGCGGGCGTACACCGAGGTATTGCAACGCCCGTGTCGGTTGGTAGCCCAATGGCTGCATGGTGGCGACGACGACGACGACACCTCCAAGGCCACGCCGCCGACCGTCAACGACGATGATGACATGGTACGCTTGAATGACTTTCCTGTCACGACATGCCGCGCTCTCTGGCGCCTGTGGTTCCACGGCGACGCGGCCGCCGCGCACAACATCCCCTACCGCCTACTCTTGCCCACACTCGAAGCCAAGCACGTCCAAGAACGATTCCGGCGGGCCAAGCATGTCGTGGACCTGATTGCAGAGACGGCCGTGGCACATAACGTGATTCCTGCCTCGTCCGACATGGCCTCGTTCGACTCGGCGGCGCTGCAGCATGTGTTTGATCAAGCGTTCCCGCTTGTCTTTGGCATCGTCGGCGCGAACCGCTGCCCAACGCGCGCTGGGTTTGAGCTCTCGACGTACGCCGAGCTCGAGCGGGATATGTACGTGTCGGTGTTTGACCGCCTCCGTCGCTCCGAGAGGCCGACCGAGGGGACGGCAGTCCGATCCTATGCCCATCGATCGCCACCAACGACCACCAATGAGCGCGCCCCACCCGTGGAGTCGATTGGGGGGCGCAGTCCCCCCCCACCTCCCTGGACCTTTCCCCCCGCCGTGCCGTGGCGCGCGATGTGGGTCTTATGGTTCCACGGCGACCCAGCCGAGCTGCGCGTCGGCCCCTTTCGATTCGTGGTCGCCACGTCGCTTGACCAAGCGTCCCGCGCCAACTTGGAAGCCGCCCAAACGGTAATGGCGGTCGTCGCGGCGGAAGCGGCAGCGCCGTCCGACGCCGCCATGGCCGCGCTCTCGCCCGCCGCGCTCGTCGCTGTGTTTGACAAGGCGTTGGCCGTGGTGCTGCAAGTTGCGCGCGGCGGCCGGGCGTCAAGGCGCGGGTTTCAGGGGCTGCTGTTGGCGGACGCGGCGCAGCTGCCCTGCGACCAGGCGCACGCGCGATTGGTTGGGCAGTCGCCGCCCGCGTGGCCACGGGGGAAGAAGCTGCCGGCGACAACGTGCCGCCAACTCTGGTCGCATTGGTTCTTTGGGGACCCCGCCGCGGGCGTGAGTCCGTTTCGATGGCTCGTCCCAGCTGACTTAGGGCGCTGCCACGACTCGAAAGCACGACTTGCACACGCACGCACGGTCGTGCATGCGCTCGTCGCGCACGTGGGCTTAGAGGACCAAAACGACGTGGGGATGTTGGCCCACGAGGAGGCCATGGCGGCCTTTGACCGCGCGTTCCACGTGCTCATGCATGACAACCCTCATGGTAACCTCGTGGGCGTTGGCGCGGGTCAGGTTCGCCCCGAGAAGGTCGATGCGTGTCTCTTTTCGACCGTCGCGCGGGCCCTCGCAGCGTCCGTCCAGCGAAAGCGCCGCCGCCACGCCCAGGTTGGATACGACGACGACGACGACGATGCGAGTGCTAAGTCTACCAGTGACTCATAAACCCAATGGCGAGTCGTTGGCCAAGCACGACAGGACGATGAGGGGAGCGTCGGTGCCAAGTTGTCGACTTTACAAACATCACATTTCTGAAATGACTGCCTCGATCGTGTCCACGTCACCTCGCACGGTTCGCCCCCGAGGCTGGCCCAACCTACGCATGATCTGTGGCCTCGTCCACGCAACACATCGTCGTCCTATCTACTCGTCGTCGGCCGCCGCCTCGATTTCCGCATGGCGGCGCTTGACTTGCGCCCCGTGCAGGAGCGCCCGCGCGACGGTCGAGAAGAGCACGCGGTCGGCCTTTTCGGGTCGAATTTTCCCCACGCCAAAGCCCGCGAGGTTGCCGTCGGGGTTGTTGTGCATGAGCACGTCAAACGCTCGTTCAAACACGTCGAGTGAGCTCTCTCGGTCCATCGCCGGGAGCGACTTGCCCGGGAGGACAAAGAGATGGGTCATCGCGATGTCAGTCAGTGTGCGGATGACGCGGCGCACGAGGACGAGCGTGGCACGGGCCTTGGCCGAGCTAATGTCGCGGGGTTTGAGCAGGCGAAGGGGGCCCATGTCGTCGGCGGCGTAAAACCATCGCGTCCAGAGCTCCCGACAGGGCACGGTCGGGGGTGTCCAGTCTTGGGGTGCGCGGCGACACGACCCATCGGCCCAAAGAAACCATTGAGGGCGCGGAAAGAGCCACGCGTGCACCTCTGGAAATTTCTTCTGCGCGACTTTGAAGAGCGGCAACCCGTCAAATGCGGCGTGCGTGACGATGCCGTCGTCCCCGACGCCCAACGCCAGCACAAACACGTGGTCAAACAGCGCGAGGAGCTCGGGGCGAAGTAGCGCCGCGGGTCCCGACGCCGACGACGTCAAGCCGTGGTCCATTGCGGTCGCAATGAGCCAGTCGAGCACTTGGATCGCGTCCGCGGGGAACGACGTCCGGTCGAGGCAGCGATAGGGACCCACATGGGGCGGCGCGTCGGGGTCCCCGTGGAACCACAGCCCCCAGAGGACCCCGCACGACGTGATGGGCCACCTGGGTGTGGTCTCAGGATGCGCCAACGACGGCACGTCGGTTGGGATGCCTTGGACTTGTGGCTCGGAGGTTGGATGGTCGTGAGTGGGGGCAATGCTGTCACGCTCGTCCTTGATCTCGATCGTCGACCCTGCCTTGCCAATCAATTTTGTTGCCACGGCGTAGTATGTCAACGTCGTCGCGCGCGTGTACGTGTAGCCTTGAAATCCCGGTCGTTCGAGCCGCTGGCCGTCGTCGGCTAGGTGCAAGAGACGGGGAAAGGCCACGTCAAACACTCGCTCGAGGGCGTCTCTGTCGAGTTGTTGGATCGTCGGACGAGACAGCGTGGGCAAGGTCGACGACCCAGCGGCAGAGTTCGTCGACGACGAGGGCCGCGCGGCGCAAGAGATTCTGAACGAGTGGCGCGTGGAGATGGGGGAGGATGGTGCAGAACGGGGCGTCGCCGTGAAACCACCTGACCCAGAGGACCCGACACGTCATGTTGGCAGGAAAGATGTCGCCCTCGGCGGGATTCTTGGTTGTTAGACCCGAGGCGGTCGCCTGGGTTGCGTGGCGTGACAGCGCAGCGACTCCTTCCTTCGTCGTCGTCTGGCTGGTGGTCTTTCGAGCTACGTCGGCAGGCACTTTGTCGTGCATGGACGTGTACGGGAGCTTCAAGACGGACGTCAACGTGCACCCGTTCAAGCCTTGGAGTGCGATTGACCCATCAGGTTGAACGTCCAAGGCAAGGGCAAACGTCCGATCAAAGACAGCGACGAGGGCCGCGCGACTCGTAGTCGCCAGCTCGTCGGGCGACGCGATCAAGCCGCGGGTGACTGCGACTTGAACGAGCCATTGGATGAGTCGATGGGCTTTGAAAAACCGCTGGCGCATGTGGATGGTTGTAAGCGTGGGAAGCTTGTGCCGAAGGGGTTTGTCGTCACCGCGGCGGCCAAGGAACCATTGTTCCCACAACTCTCGACTGGTCAAGGTTGGAAAGACGCCGACGTCGTTGGCCGGTGGCATGGTTGGGATGGCAGGCGACGATCGCGTGTCGTTGAGGCTGCTCCGTCGTGTGTTGATTTGCCGCAACGTGGGCTTTGTTTTGGGTGTAATGACGGGCCGTTGGTCCGCTGTGCCCTCTTGGGGTGGTGTCGACACATGGCCACTGTCCACATCACCCCGAGACGATGTCTCGGGAGGAGTCCGCCGCCGTTGATCTCTTGTTGTCGTTGCGCTGTCAACTGGAATCCGCGTCGAAAACGTCGTGTACTTGAGCGACGCGACGTGGTCAAATGTAACCTTGGCAAACCGCGCTGCATGGAGCTTGCCGTCGTCCGAGCGACGGAGGAGATGCCCAAACACAGCGTCAAAAAGCGCAGCGAGGACAGACGCAGCCACTTTTGGAGACGGCGCGGCCGCGACTTGATCCACGAGCGCCTCCTCCGACGCAAACAAGCCATGATGAACCCCCGTGTCCACGAGACAGGACATGACGCGCTTGGCACACGACCGATTCGTCGTCTCGCTGGACGTCATCCCCTTGATATGCTGCACCCGCAACCGCAGCGGCGTCGGCGCGTCGAGAAACCACGCGAGCCAAAGTTGTTGGACCGAGAGGCTGGGAAAAGGATGTGCCACCCGCACGGTCGCCGCCGCGCGCGGATGGCGTGGACACGCAGCCTTGTCGTCGACGTCGCTCGACACATCGGATTCATCCGACGAAGACGAGGCTCCGTTGGACAGACGGGCCGCCGCGTCGTTGTGCGAGGACGAGCGACTCGAGTCGACAAAGTCGTCGTCGGCCGCCGCCGCGTCGTTCCCGCCTTCGATGTCGGTGCGGTAGACCGTAAAGAACGTCCACTCAAGGATGTTGACCAGCTGCAGCCCTTCAAACCCAGATCGCGTCGCGATGCCGTCGTCGCCGGCGCCAAGCCAGACTCGAAACGCTCGGTCAAAGACGTCGACGCGCTGCGTCGCGTCGGCCAGCGCGTCGTCGGCCGCCATGAATCCATGTGCCACGGCGGTCGCGACCAGCGATTACATGATATGTCTGGCTTGGCAATAGATCGCGCGCGACGTTTTGTGCAGCGTGCGAGGTGCGAGCAAGCGATAGGGAGCACAAGGCGGGTCCCCTTGAAACCACAAGTCCCACAACCCACGCGTCGTTGTCGCCGGGAATACCCACGACGGTTTTGCTGTCGCTGCCTTGGCTGTCGCACTTCCTTGGTCCCTTGGGCGAACCACCTTGGTGTCGCAGGCACGTCGTCGCTCGTTGCAGTCGCCACCCGCGCCCTTCGTCGTCGCATGGATTTCGTCGCCGTGGGCTCCATGTCATCTTCGAATTCGAGACGGATCTTCCGTGGGAGCATCTCGACAAGCTTCTCCAGCCCCATCAAGCGGCGGCAGACCCGACGGAGCGTCGCCTCGACGGCCTCCAAGTCGCCTGCCATCGCCAAAAGTCAAATTCGTGTTTGGATCTAGAATACCATCGATTCATTGGTAGTTAGAAAATCCGCATCTTCACTGATAATTCAAATTCACTGAGTTTGTAATCCAGCCAATGGCATTCGTCGTCATGCCCCTCATTTGACGCGTTCAATGTTCCCAGGAAGCTGAACCTCAGCTTGCGCCGAAGACGGATCAATGTAGACTCAGTGGCAGTTCTGGTTTCGTGGCAGTGGCGCCAAGTATGGACCGCTGGTGAACCTCGTGGGTCCATGGGCAAGCCACCTCAAAGTGACAAAGCAGCGCCAGGGTATTACCACGCGATTCATTGGCTGCGTTGTTGACGCCGACTTCGGTTGGCACCGTCCCTTGACGCGTTGAGGCAAACTACGAATTCCAAGCTCCTGTCCATTTTCGGTTCGCATGTTGATACGTCGTGGGTGTCCTCGCGGATGGCGAGACGCTCTTGACGCCACATTTCGAGGGTCGTGTTCAAAGACACAAGTCGACCCTGTACACGACGGTGGAGAGTGCTCAAGCCAAAGCGCCAACGCCAATCGTGTTTAGCAACGACTTGCATCCATCTTCCGTCCCATCAACCAAAGCCAAGCCAGCTGCCACGGAGCCATTTGCGCGTCTCGTGCGTGACCCAATCTGTCGAGAGCTCTGGCACTTGTGGTTCCATGGCGACGAGAATGCGATGCCGCCACTCGCGCCATGTCGACACGTCCCGGAGCGTTTCGCTCCAAGAGCGATGCCTCGAAGCGGGAGCAACGCGTAGAGTCAAGAGGATGATGGCATGCATTCTTGTCGCCGTCGGTTTGCCAGCAAACTCTTTCCGATCACGAATAGGTTCGTTTTCATTCCACAGGATTACAATCAACGATATCAAGTCGTCCACGGCGACTCGCCGTCGTCGCCATGTGGTCGCACTGAGGCCTTCCACACGACATCAGGGGTCATGGTTGCCACTTCTTCAAACGTCATGGCCTTGAACCCCACGCGCTGGCACACGTCATACGCATCGACGCCAAGGGCTTTGGACTTGGATGGAACGACCGTGGGGCTGCTTGTTTTTGCCTGGGAGGTTTTCTTGTTGGCGGTGGCGGCAGCCGCGGCTATAGGAGACACAGCTGGAGCCGTGGGTGGCTCCGCCGAGAGATTGCACAGGGCGGCTGTTGCTGTACTTTCAACCTTGAACTGAGTGAGAGCGTTCACTGAAGGCAGTGCAGCAAATGCATGAATCGCCACAGCTGGAGTTGAAGCAGGGACTATGTACTGAAGCACCTTGAACCCGCTAAGGTGGCTTCGGAAGTCCCTCGTCCATGGGTTGGAAAGTGCCCTCTTGCACAGGAACCATCATCGCGGACGAACGTGCCTTCATTGACGACATACACGCCGTGGGCATTCCCATCTCGCGAACGGCTAGTGCTTCTTTGAGCGCCTGCATCATGTCTTGCATCTTGTCCAACGTCGAACTCACGCGGGACTTTTTGTGGAATTGCATCAACTTGCGCTTCCAAAGACTCCAGCCGACGACAGACGCGGTTCAACGTTGCATCCATCTGCGGAATCGTATCCACGCGCTCTTCTAAAGACTCGAGTCGGCGGCACACGCGCTGCAACGTCGCGTCCATCGCTCGGACCGCCGCTTCCATTTTGGCATCTTGGATTGTCGTCGAATATTAGTCCGCACTTGATTGCACAATTTTGTCGCATTTAATGAGGAGAGTTATCCCAATGAATTGAAATATCTTTGTAACTATTGAAGAAATCAAACGAGAAATGCAAAATCGCACCAACTTAGCCGCTTCGTACAGTGTGCACGAAAATCCTTGGAGTGAGGTGGCGTTCGAGTTATGTTGTGTGCATGCCAGTCTCAGGTCTCTGAAATACATGTTGTGCTGGCACCAGTGTCTCTAGTGCGACTACATCGAGGTGCAAGATTGGACTCTCGACGTATCTACCTTGCTGCAGCGAGCTTTGTAGCCGCGGGCGAGAACCTCGACTGCAGATTGAATGTCGAAGCTCGACCGAGCAAAAACAATACCAGCATCTCGACTCGATATGCTCTGAAGCACCCAAGGAATTACCCGCTGAATGGCGCCGCGAGGAAACCATCCACTACAAAACGACATTTCTGGATTCATCTACGCTGCCATGATTGGCGGTGGTACTTCGGACGCGTCAGGCGCAATGGCAACGGTTGGTGGGCTCGTCCGTTGTTTCTTTTCTTCTTCTGTACCTCCTACTTGCATTTCGTCGCGACTTCGTTTGATCAATGTTGTCGACAGCGTCAACGCTCGAAACACAGCTGTATAGAGGGCCCCCGACGCGTCTTCGGGTCGAATTTGGTCTTTGCCTGTCCCTGTGATGGCTCTCTCTGGGTTTTTGAACATGACTGCGTCAAATGCCTTTTTAAAAGCGGTCGTCGACACATCCTCGGTCAGCTTGGCCCAGTCAGTCTGTTGGGGCACGAACTGACGCGCCTCCGTCATGAGCTTCTCCATCACGACAGAGGCATCCGCGAACCGCCGTTTGGACAACGCGTTCGAACCAAAGCTCGTGCGAGTGAGGCGGTGGAAGGGACCAACGACGCCGTCCCCAAAGAACCAAAAGAGCCAGAGGCTGCGACAATTCACGACGGGAAACTCCCATCCGGTTGGGACGTGAATGCATGGCTTGGCTGCGTCCGTCGTTGTTTGTGTGGACGAGACCGTTGGCGTGGAATGGGTGGTCGCCGTCAGCGCGATTGGTTCGGTTGATCCAACCACAGCCGTTGGACCGACTTGGGTTGTGTCCACATCGGTCGTTTTCATTGGTAACGCCGCCGACTCAATGGATGGCTGTCGTGGCCCATGCGAGCGAGTCAAAGTTGAAGCGGAAGGGTGCTGGCTCGATGCCACGAGATTTTTCGGTGCAGCAGCCACGATTGCCTCGGATGAGTCGCCATTCAATGGCTGTGGCTTGGCAGGCTTTGCTTTGGACACAGACAGCCTCGATGGCACGCTCAACGGCCGACCTGGTTGGCGAGCGTGGCGAGCCACCGAGACGTACTTGAGCTCGTCGGCTCTGGCAAAGGTTGAATTCTCGAACCCACGCAACGAGAGCTTGCCGTCGCCACCTTCGCCCAAAAACGCAGCAAAGGCTGGATCAAACAATCGTTCGAGCTCCGCCAGTGGCATGCCAATCAAATCAGCCGCCGATGACACGAGGGACTTGGCCACAGCCGCGTCCGCGATGAAATTCATCACACGGCGGCACTCGTACCACCGAAGCTTGTCGTCAAAGTCTTCGTGACACCATGGACGCCCGTGGGCCGCGGTCGGGTCGCCGTGAAACCACAAGCTCCACATCTCTCGACACGTCGTCACGGGCAACACTCCCTTTGTAAAGTGGTTCGATTGGGCAAAGGTCGGTGGCTGGGGTTTGTCAGGTAATGGCACGACGGTCGGTGGAGGCGTAGCTTCCTTGACCACAGCCAGCAGTCGCATTCGATTCCACAACGTCGTGTACTTGAGTTGACGCACCTGGGCATACGACTGCCCTTCAAACCCAGGCTGCGTGTACGTTTGATCGTCGCTCGACTTGCTTAACATTGCATCCAGCGTTTGTTCCATGACAGCGTCAAGCTCGACTTCTGTCATGCGACTTAGCGCGTCGTCCGCGAGTCCGACCGCGTGGGCGACTATGACCGTCATGACCCGTTTCGCCACGGCGTACTTCCGTCGGGCCGGTAATGTCATGGCCGCGACGTCCAAGACGCGCCATGGAAGCGTCTGTCTTGGCTTGTCACCAAGAAACCAAAGTAGCCAGAGGTCGGCGCATGTCGTGACGGGGAATTCCGTCGTCGTGGCCATCGGTTGGCTCTCGTCGTCGTCGGTGGACAGGACAGACTCGTCCGACTCGATCGGCTGGTCGTGGGGCACCGTGGCGGTGGCGGCCTGGCGCGGTCGAACCAACCTCGTCCACACCACGTCGGGTGAAAACCGCGCCACCGTCTCGTACGGTATCGACTCAAAGCCCGCGCGCAGGCAATGGCCCGTTCCATCCTCCACGTCCAAGAGGCGCCGGAACGCACGATTAAACACGTCGACGAGTGGCGGGCGCGGGAGCTCGTTCAATGCCTCTTCTGACGCGACGAATTTATGCACGATCGCGACGGCGGCAATCTTGTCGACAATGTATTTAATCTTGTTGCATCGGTCTTTGGTCGCGGGTGTGCACCGTCGCGTGTACAAGCGCAGCGGACCACACACATCCGGGCTGCCTCGGTACCACAACACCCACGAGTTGCGGCAACTGGCGTCGGGGAAATCGACCAATTTTGAGGCTGGTTTGCCATCGGTTGGTTTTTTAATCGTGGTGGACCGGCGCACAGCCATGGCGGTTGGTTTGACCGCAGCCGCTTTTGTGGGGTCAACTGCTGGCACCGCTGTGGCTTTGCCCGTCGGCTTGGCACCCGTCGGGGTTGCGGGCGTTGTGTTGTTGGGTCGGAAGCGCGCACGCACCGACAAAAACGGCAGCGCGACGACTTGGTCGTACTGGAGGTCCTTAAACCCAGGGTGCGAGAGAGACCCGTCCATCTGCATGCCCACGGCGAGAGCGAACGCATGGTCACACATACTAGGTGGCATCGCCGCGAGATCGTCTGCCGAGTCGGCCAAGTCGTGGTCCAAGGCAGTCTCGACCATCCACTGCATGATGGCTTTTGCTTCGAGGTATCGCTCTTGAAGAGCGCCGCTCCTTGATGTGCTCGATCGCATGTGTCGAAATGGTGCGAGTGGCGGCGTCGCCTTCTCGTCGCCATGGAACCACAAGTGCCAGAGCTCTCGACAGGTTGTGTCACGCACGAGACGCGCCAATGGTTCCGTTACATCTGGCTTGGCTTTGGTTGATGGGACAGGGAATGGATGCAAGTCAGTGCTAAACACGATTGGCGTTGGCGCTTGGGCTAGCGCACTCTCCACCGTCGTGTACATGAGTTTGTCGACTAGTGTTTTTGTACGACCCTCGAAATGTGGCCTCAAGAGCGTCTCACCGTCCGTGAGGACACCCAGGATGCATCCAAACGCGGTGTCGAAAATGGACAAGAGCTTGGATTTCGTCATTTGCGTCAACGCGTCAAGGGACGGTGCCAGCCCAAGCTCCATGGCGGCGTCAACCACGCGGCCAATGAATCGCGAGGCAATATCCTGGCGCTGTCTTGCCACTTTGAGGTGACTCGCCCATGGACCTGCGAGGTGCAGCGGTCCATGCTTGGCTCCATTGCCACGAAACCATAGCTGCCACAGAGTCCGACACGTTGTGAGTGGAAACTCGTCAGGTATTGTCGCGGCATGTGGGCGGTGTCTTCTGTTGCTGGGCTTTTTCTTTCGCTTGCCCGCCGCCTTGGTGGTCTTTAGGTTGGCTGGCGGCTTTGAGAGTGTCCGAAGTCGTTTTGGATTGGGTGCATCTGCTGGCTGGGCCGCAGCCACAACTTTGCGCAATCGTCTCGCAATTGCAAAATAGTTGAGTTCGTGGATGCGAGAGATGGTCAAGTCTTGGAACGCAGGGTGGTGTACGTGTCCAGTCTCCATGAGAGTCGTGCCAAGACAAAATGCCAGGGCCTCGTCGTAGACGCGCGTGAGATCGGCCAGCGACATCTCTTCCAGCGCCTCTTCGTCCACGGCCAACCCTTCTTTCAATGCATGGTCGACAAGCCACGCCATAGCCGTGCGGGCTTTGTAGTAGCGTGCCTTGGCACTCGCGTCCAACAAAGAAATGACCACACGACGAAGCGGGCCAAGGAAAGGTACCGATGGGTCGCCATGGAACCACATGACCCAGAGGTCGCGGCATGTCGCGATAGGGAATTCCCACGAGCGAATGTTCACGGGATTGCTTGATGCAATTGTGTCCACGTCTGTGGTGGGCGAAGCGGCGGTCGTCGAAGGCGTCGTTTTGGCCGGATGCAGACTCGCTGGTTCGTCGCAGGGGGTGGCAAGAGTTTCATGTGGTATACTCTCCATCGATGTTGCTGGAGTTGATGGAGGCAGACTTGCCGCTTGGTCGGATGCGGTGGCAACAATCTCGATGTTTGGCGGTGACTTGGGGGTGATATCATTAGACTCTTTTGGACAAGACGGTGTCTCTGCGGAAGGGATCGTCGGCTGAGGAGTGGTCTCGGTCGACGATCCAAGTGATGATGTTGTCATCGATGGTCGGGCGCCTAATGCTGCCTGGAGGGACTGCATCATGGTGTGCAGCTTGTCCAACTCAAGCTCCCGCGTGACTTTCTGAGGAATCGCATCCACAGTCTCTTCCAACGTCGCCAGGCGTCGGCACACGCGCTGCAGTGTCGTGTCCATCGCACGGAGCGTGGCCTCCATCGTCCCTGTCGACAACCCGCAACACTGAATCTGCGCCTTCGAACAAATTTTGAAGCAACGCGTTTGATTGGCTATTAATCGACTCTATATGCCATCGAGCGGACCTCAGAGAAATTCATTCCACATACAGGCGTGTGTTGAATTAGTTTCTCTGAGGTACATGGTTGCCCTGGACATTACCACGTGCTCGAATGTGAGCACGTTCATTGCTGTCGTTACCTCGAAAGACTTGTCCACAGCTTCATTATTGTGGTGAGGAGGCAGAAACGTCAAACGATTGGCTACATTTCGACCAATACTTATTCATTCGGGATTGTCTGCCACGAGTGGAAAAGCATTTTGGAAGCAACACGTAGTTGCTTCGACTCGCGGCAGGCGAGACCGAATGAATCAAGTTGTTGAGTTGTGAACGGCAGTTCCCTTCTTGAATGTGCAACCTGCACTTGTGTGGGCGCATTGTCATGGTCGGCTCTCTGTCGTGTGTTCGCAGCGTTTTCCATTAATTCTTCAAATGCTCCTCGTTGTTTACTTGCTCTGGAGTATAAATTGATAGTAATTTATTATGAGCGGTGAGGATGACGCTGGCTTGAAGGAGCCGCACGCACCTAATACAGACTTTACAATTCATTAAAGTCCACTCTGCAAGTACGATTCCAAAATGTCATTTCCCTATTGCTGGTCAAGTGTCATGGAGTACGAGGTCACTTCAGTCGCTTCTACGAGTCTTGGGTACTCATCGCTCCATATCCTCAATGGATTCGAAATCGGATTTGATACACTCGGCCACCTCAAGAGATGGCACTCCTTGCTTTCTGATTGTAAAATCCCAGTAAAATGCGATGCCTGGAGCCTTAAGTCCGTTGCTTAGCCAATCACACATGAGCAGGGGGATTTCACAACAGATCGACCATGGAAGCGGCAGTCCGCGCGATGGACGCGACACTTCAGCGTGTGTGTCGCCGACTCGATTCCTTAGAAGAGCGCGTGGATGCGATTCCACAGATGGATGCAACATTGAACCGCGTCTGTCGTCGGCTCGAGTCTTTGGAAGCACAGGTCGATGCCATCTCGCAGAAAGTTCCTGATGAGGTCGCCTTCGACAAGTTGCACGACATGATGCAGTCGCTCCAGGAAGCGCTGGCTGTCCAACAAACAAACATTGCAAACAATGGCGTGAAGACGCCTATTCCCGCGACATCTTGCGTGCATAAGGCCACTCAGGCCATCGACAAGAGGCGGAACACTGTTCAAGGCTCAGCGTGTGTGCCATCACCAGCCCCAGCGAATATTGTACCACTACCCCCAGCGATTATTCCAGTGGAGTTGATTCCATCTCCCACTGCGCAGTGTTTAAACAGCGCTATTCCACCCAAATCGATTCAAAAGCCAATGACACGTCAAGGCACGAATGACGACGACCCTGTTCGAGCTGGTTCGACGGCGTCATTAGTTGACAAACTCCCCGCGAATTCGACCAAGACGACAGACCCTCCACAGGCAAACGAGAACCCTGTCGCAGTCGTCCCTCGCCAGAGAGAGCCCCCTGCAGCCGGCGCAAGCAAGCAGCATTCCAAGGTAGATACATCGCCTGACGGGGCTACAAATGGACATGGCCTGGTCCCTGTTGTTCCATGTCGCGTCTTGTGGCTCATTTGGTTCAAGGTCGTCCCATCGTCGTCGATGGCGCGTCCACTTTGTGTCTTGGACCCACTCACCCTCCAAGGCAACGATCGAAAGCATTTCGACAACGCGAGATCGGTAGTGCAATGGCTGATAGAGTGCGGGTTGATCGCCTCCGAGCAAGGTGCTCTCTGTGCAATGGCGACACAAGAACTCATGAAAGTATTTTTAAAGGCGCTGGCTCATTGTCTGGACGTGGATGATGGGGAGATTGAGGCCGGGGGCAGACCTGTGGCCCACCCGTCGTTTCGTGGCATGACATTGAATCAAGTTGCAAGCCTCAATTATGTGGCCATCGCAACGAGCCTTGGGTCGTGGCCATCAAGGTCACTCGTGCCCGACGAGATGGAGGTACGGCACTTGGCCAAACGGCCGAGAACAGACACAGCCACGCCGAGCAGCATCCAAACCACTGTGGACCATAGCCGAGGTCGACTCAATCCACTAAAGCTCCCACCATCAACGCCCAACGGACTCGAATCGAGCGAATTTACCTATCCAATCACAACGTGTCGACACCTCTGGACGCTTTGGTTTGTGGGGGACGGCGCTGTCAAGTTGGGACCCTTGCGTCACGTCGCATACCTTGGCAAGTCGCATGCACATCGAGGTCGTCAATATGCTGCCACGCGCGTCATGAGCCGAATGGCCGCGACGGCCGTTCATCTTGGCCTTGCTGACTCGAAAGACGCTCTGACACATTGGACGAAACCGATGCTGGTGTCGATTTTTGACCAAGTATTTGGTTGCATGGTAGGCGTCCAGGCTGATGGGACGACGTTGGTGCGACCTGGTGTGGAGCAGTTTACCCATGGCCAAGTAGATGGCATGACATACGCAGCGGCCGAGCAGCTCTTGTCGCGAGCACCCACGGCGCCAAACTCAAACTCGGTGGCATCGAATTCAACCAACTTGTTTGATGGCCAGCCGTTGAATCATTCGCTGCTCAGGACAAATTGTTGCGCGCTGTGGCGTTTGTGGTTCCACGGCGACATGGAAGCCGCCGTGCCATTGGAGCCTCTTCGACAGAGGACAGCAGCTTGTTATTCAAACATAGCGACACGACAGCGGTGGATCCATGCAAAATTTGTCATCGAATGGATGGTCAAAATGGCATTGGCGAATGACTTGGCCGCGTCCGAGGACGAATTGGCTGCGATGCCGCCAAGCACGGGCGAGCATGCGTTTGCGTTGGCTGTGGGGATGAAAATGGATGGCTCACTCTCGCATCCTGCTTTCAAGACCCATCAGTACGACCAAGTTGCTGCGTGGACACACTTGTCTGTGTACAATCGCCTTCGACGTCTCAAGCCTGGAAGTATTTTTCGCACGAGAAAGTCGCCCGCAAAACTAATCAAGCCGGTCAAAATGGCTGAGCCCATGAAAATAACAGGGCTCATGAAAATGGTTGACTCGAGTGCGTCGCTGGTGCAACGGACCATTTCATGCCACATTCTTGTGGACTTCCCCGACGCCACTTGTCGCGACACGTGGTTGTATTGGTTCCATGGCAACGATAACGACGTCGGCCCTTTGCGTTTGTACACGCGTCGATGCACGTCCAACACGAAAGAACGATGCATCAAGGCGGCCTACGTGATGCACAAAATAAAAACGGCGGCTCTGCTGCACAATGTCGTGGCGTCTGACGAAGCTTTGAGCGATTTGCCGCGGGAGAAACTCCTCGAAGTGTTTGACGGGGCATTCCAGCGCTTCCTGGACGTGGACGCGACTGGCGCGTGCTTGCGGGTGGGCTTCAAGGCGTTTCTGTTCGAAAAAGTCGCTGTCATGCCGCTCGAAGCTGTGTGGAAGATGTTGATACGACCACGTGGGAATTAACATGCGGACGTCGTTTCTTCGTATGCAGCGTAAATTTTGATGTAATGAAGTGAGAACAAACAGGACTTTGCACTCGGCCATCATGCTGGGATGAATGTTACTCTGGAGTTCTGAATCCAACACGCAAAGAGTCTGACTTGATTTCTCCAGCAAAGGCAACTGGTTTTGATCACAGAACCTCAATGACCAATTAATTTTTAGATTCATTGAGCGTTATTCCATTCGACATGTTTTGCTTTCAGCAATAAATGCCGAATTGAAGTCTATTGACATCGCAAACAGCAAATGGAAGCTATAGTGACCTACGGACAACATCCCAAGCCTTTAGTTAGCCCCACGATTTGAGCAAATCTTCGAAACTTCATGCTCATCGACCTCCGAGACTGCAAAAAATTTACAATTGATTATCTTTCTAATGCGATATTACTGTCGAGGCGCATAGCAGGTATGTATCCCAAAACCTTGGTTGAAGCATCAAAGTTAAATATGAAAGATTACAACTCATATTAATCTGACAATGTAGACCACTAAAGTGAATCCACAAAGACACTGTAAATCTGTCTCGTTATGTTCTTGGCGTGCTCCCGAAGCGCTGTTATATCTTCTTGGGGAGTGTTTCCGAGAACGACATGAAGTTTCAGTACCGAGGTGACGCGATTTTTCATAGCATTCAAAAGTGCAGAGATATCCGCGGCCGATACTCTGTTTGACATTAACGAGATGTCCCGAATACTTGAATTCGCAACGACAGCGTCTTTCAATTGTAGTATATCCGTGCTTTTCAATCCACACATCCTGAATGAAATGGAGTATAATGAATTGCTGGCAAATATATCTTCAAAAGGGTTGGAATTTGTACTAGTCCAGCCAGGAAACTCGTTCACCCTGCAGTCTCGAATGACCAGTTCATGCAGCAGCATTTTGCCCAAATATGGAGCCAAAATGGATAGATCCATACTATTCTTAAAATTCAACTCAAGGCACCGCAACGTTCTTGCTTGGCTTAAAGCAACCCCCAGCGAGTTCATTTGTGCGGCGCCAATACAAAACTGCCTGAGTTTGATATTCTTCAAGTGACGCCACTGAGGTAAATACGTTATGATCCAGCGCATACATTGCATCGACGACTTGATTGTCGTTTTTGTGGCCGTAAAATCGGTTAAAACCAAGGTGTGAATCATGGCACTGCACAACGATTCACACAAGTTTTCCATGTTGTCGTGCATCATGTGCTTCAATTCCAAATGCTCCAACCGGGGAACATACTGTGGCAAATTGTACAGTTTCGTTCCCCAAACTGTCCAATGGAGCTCAGTCACACGTTCAAAACCACAAAACAAGGCATGTTTATCGTCCTGACTCAAATGGCAATCGATGATTTGTACTTTGTGAGCAGAGAGGGGGGTCGGAAAGGGAGTGTGGGCAATGTTTGGTAGTGTAATTTCACTCAAACGCAGTGCCTTTAAAGTTGCGCACGATGCCAACGCCGTATAAAATGCTGGTAAAACATCTCGCGCGTCGTCGAAATTCCAACGTTCAATTTGAACGTTTTCGACAGGGCAGTGCTGGAGCCAACGAACCACGTGCCAAAGATGAACACTTGATACCTGCATGGACGCATTTATGGACAAGCTCGTGATGTTGGAGGATTCGAGATACCGAAACAAAACATCCCAGGTTGTTGTGGGGGTTTGGGCATTGCCATCGAGCTGCAGGTCTTTCAGGTGAATCAACGAAGGCTTTGCATTTGGCGGGAGGATAAAACTCGCAGAAGAAAATGTCGACCACCTTTGATTGAGAAAAGGTGGCCAGCATCTTGATCTGGGAGTCACGCGGAGCTGCACCAATGTTGAAGGGGCCAATCTCAAAGCTGTTACGTCCACTGAGTCGGAAATTTCGATCATGGGGAAATACTTGGCAACTTTTTCCACGTGAACGAGAGCCCGAGTCTGTGTTGCCGCATTCACACGAAGCTGCGGCCACAAATGTTGAGGCAAGGTGACATCTCGAAGCACCCGAAACGACACCAAATCACCCAAGACCCCATCGTCGTCGTTGGCATATGCATCCAGAAACGCAAAAAAGGTGATGCTGTCAGGCAGAAAGAGTGCCACACGCTGGATCAACTCTGGGGGAAGCCGAGGAGCCTTGACCTTGATAGCATCGGACAAGGCGACTTGCGTCTCGCACGAAATCAATGCTGGGCTCTCGCCTTGTGGGTGAGCACGAGAGGTGTCCATTCAAAAGCTTTGCAATCGATGCTAAAAAAAGACTTCGAAGGTTTCAGGGTCACCATTCTTTCGTTCTTGTGTGCGATGTGATTGACACACAATCGAGACACAACACGACGGGGGAGTGCGGCTCCCGGCAAATCAGCAAAAGCGCTTTACAGGGATCGAAATACAAACCGACGACGTAGTGGGACAGGCACTGAAAGGCCCTCAGCCACCCATATTTCAACCAATCATGCAAACGACACCCAGAGTCGATATATTATCCGAGTAAGTTAGCTGGATGAATTGTTCAAGGAAAGAAAACCATTCACTTCGGTACCTCTTTCGTCGCTCATCAAGTGCATGACCGACGACACCATGACCGACAACGGATGGAAAACATCCCAAGGTTGAATCAACGGCGCCATTGTGTGCGTTGCGAATCAACGCCATGGAGCGAAGTCGCCAAGTCAGTGGACGCGTTGGGTTTTGAAGCCAATGAAATGCAATGTTGTTTCGCTGGATGCGGCTGGGCGTCCTTGCTTTTGCTGTTGGATGGCACTGGTACATCAAGCGATGCCGTCAACTGTGAGGCATCGTCGAGGCGTCGAACAAATTCCAAAAAACCGAGGGATTTTTGCCTCATCAAACATGAGATCGCCAAACACTGGGTGCGTGACGGTTTGGTTGTTCACGTCCAAACAGCGGGCCATGGCTTTGCAAATGTTTGCAACAACTCCGCCAGCGTCATTGTCACGAGGGCAGTTTCAGACACGATCATGCCTTCGTCCAACGCCCCACGTACAATCCACTGGATCACGATGCTGGATTTGGCGTAGCCATTCCTTGACGACGACGTGAGTGAGGGTGGAAACAAATGCCATAGCGGGACCAACCATGGTACCGATGGATCTCCATGAAACCAGAGGACCCAAAGTTCGCGGCACGTCGCGATGGGAAACTCCCATGGAGGCCGCTCAATCGATTCGAACCGCGCCATTGATGCTTGAACAACAAGGAGCATGTTGGTCGATGTGGCCCCACGTGTCTGGATGCGATGACATGAGCGGGACGGATTTCGTGTGGCCGATGACATCCATGAAAAGGCATGGCTTGCGCTCGGGCAAGTGGCAGCCACATGTTCGTTTCAATGGCGACGGGGCGAGGAGGTGGTGGGGAATATACGTGGCCATTCGACCGGCCATGCCTGCTGGCTCGAATGCTTGAGTCGACATGACTCGAGTGGCAGTGCTGGGAACGGACCATGTGCACACGAAGGCGAGGCTGCCGACGAAGATAAATTTGGTGGTGGCAAAGATATACTCTGGTGCAAAAGTCATTGGTTGTCGTTGGTGTGCCGATTGACGAATGACCAAGGCGCGCAGTTTGCGAGGGGGCTTCAACGACCCGACGCACATCGATGAGACGAGGGAAGATATCCAGTGTCCCATGCATTCCAGTGCTTCGATCGCAACACAATTGCCACTCCCTATATCCCCTTTTTCGAAGAAGCAAGCATGTAGCATGGCAACACACTCAAAAAGCGTCCGCAGTGCCATCCGTCACCCTTGGCACTTGGCGTTGTTGCAATGTTGCGTTGTGTCCCATGTGTTCATTGGGTGTCAAAACATGTCCATGGCCAATCAAACGCCTGGATTTCCATTTTACATATCCCATTGGCTGGCTTTCATGCTCACAACCAATCAGAGTGACGAATGATGCCGGATTCTACTTTGCTTGAAAATGAAGGTGAGTCATTCCGACCCACAGAAGGCCGAACACCAATCAGATGCGAGGACTAGTTTGTTTTGGTCAGTGATTGGCTGATATTGTGCTGAGATTTGAGCGCATTCCATCAATATTCCGGCCCAAAACCTCACCACATTCGAAATTCTGGCTTCTGATTGGATGCTCTCGGCCAATGAAAAAAAAGACACAATTTTAAGAGCTCATGCTCGATAATTCCAACGTTGACAACGACAGCATCATGGAGACCATGGTCCGCGGGATGGATGCAGTGCTTCAACGTGTCTGCCGCCGCCTCGAGTCATTGGAAGCGCAAGTGGACGCACTCCCACAAAAGGTTGTGGAAGCTCTCGAGATGGACAAGCTGTACGATCTCGTCCGCGCGCTCAAGGACAACACGCCCATGAGCGACAAGCCATCTGCCTCCCAGTTACTAGCCACGGCACGTGCTCCCTCTCCTCAAACGCCAAGCAACCAGGTCACGTCTTCCTTCTTGGCTGGTCCGTTGTCAGAAGAAGTGCCTGAGGCTCGCGACACGACTTTATCGCAATCCCATGGATCAACAGCTCGGTCCTCTCTCCCATCGACAAAGACGCGATGGCAGTTCCCAGCCGTGTCTTGTCGTGAGTTATGGGTCATGTGGTTCAAAGGTGACCCTCTCGCCGAGGAGAAGGGACCGCTTCGGTTCTTGGCCACAGCGCAGCTTGAAGACAACTGCAAGCAGAGACTACACAAAGCCCGAGCCTCCATGAAATGGTTTGTCAAGGCCGCGATCGACGAAGGATTGGTCTTGTCGGAAGGCGCGCTGGCTGACATGTCGGTGGTCGATTTGGAAGCTGTGTTTGACGACATGGTGGCCCGATGCACAGGCACGGCGAGTACGAACGACGGTGGCCTGCGCGTCCACGCTGCCTTTCAAGGCTTGACATTCGCTCGTGCCATGGGCCTGACATATTTTTCCCTGACGAAGCGGTTGCACAAAACGACGCCGAATCCCATAGGAACCGCAGACACTCCAAAGGCTGCCACGCGTCCGTTGTTCCCTTCTGTCCCGTGTCGCAGCCTGTGGAACTTGTGGTTTCTCGGAGGGACAGAGTCCGAAGCAATCTCCTTGAACGGTCCTTTTCGACTCGTGGATGTGTCCATCTTGGTCGACGAAACCTCGAAACACCGACGGTACCTCGCCCAGCGCTGGATTGATCGCATGACTGCGATTGCAGTCGCGCATGGCATCGTTCGTTCGGTTGATGCCCTTGAACGGCTGACCGACGCGGACGACCTTGAGGCCGTGTTTGATCAAACGTTGGATCGTTTCTTGGACGTCCACAGCGATGGAACGATTGGACGATGTGGATTCGAACAGTATACGCGAGCACAGGTGGAAGCATTGATGTTTACGACGGTGGAACTGCGCGCGGTGCGACAGACTGAGCCAAGGACGGTGCCCTCTCACAAGGACGCATCAACAAAGTCCACAGCGATCGTCGCGGAGAAAGAATCACCAGTGGCATATCAGCCGAGCCCAGCCCATGAGCCCCCGCAACGCATCGACACGGCGAGACGCGAACAAACCAGTTGCAGCAGCGATGAATTTCCCACGACAACGTGTCGGCACCTTTGGAAGATGTGGTTTCGAGGCGACCTGGCCGTGCCTCAGCCTGGCCCCGTCCGGCGTCTTGACGTGTCCCACCTGAACCCTAATTCGAGGGATCGCTACGTAGTCGCGTCCCGTGTCGTGAACGTGCTCGTGGAAACGGCTCTGAAGTTGGACATGGTGCAATCAGACGACGAATTGGACGACATGCTTGAAGATGAACTCATGGCTGTGTTTGATCGGGCATTTGGGCACATTTTGGGCTTGCAAACCGATGGGTCGCTGACGCAGGAGGGATTTCAAACCCGAACGTGGACGCAATCGAACGAATTACGCTACACGACGATATGGCCGAAATTGAAACTCCTGTTGCCACGCTTGTCGCTCCAGCCAAAGGAAACCCAGGCAACCATTTTATGTGGTCCAACAATTATTGCACCAGCTTCCGCGACGAATGCGACGCGGCTGATTCCGACCGAGTCGATGTTTCCCGTCACGTCCTGTCGCGCCATGTGGCTCTTGTGGTTCCAAGGCGACGCAAACAGCCCGGACTTGGGTCCATTTTGCAAGTTTGTGGCCGCTAGTATGCATCAGAACGCAACCATTCAGAGCCGAATCCATCAAGCCCAGCGCGTCATGGACTTGATAGCCCAATCAGCCGTCGACTTGGCGCTCGTACCGTCAGCTGATGCCTTGATCAACATGTCTCGACTGCAACTGGGCAATGTGTTTGAACAGGCCTTTCAATCCTTTTTGGGCCTGACAAAGGCACGCGGTACGTCCAAACGACTGGGGTTTCAAGGGTTGAGTTATGAAGAAGCCATCGAGTTGACATACACGTCCGTGATCCGACGAATGCAGGGCAAGGAAGAGGCAAACATAAAGAAGACGGTGCTCCGACTGACGACCCTACCCCCAAACGAGCTCAGCAATGACGACAATGATTCGTCGGCTAGATCAGCTCCAGACGTCACCGAATCCGCGGCGGGGCCAATCCCAGTCGGTTGGAAGTTGCCGCCAACGACGTGTCGACAGCTCTGGCTGAACTGGTTCTTTGGCGATGTGTCTGGCGTTGGTCCATATCGCCTCCTCGCGGCACGCGATTTCAAAACGTCCGAGTCTTCAAGGCGACGACTGTCGTCGGCACGCCTTGTCATGGCCAAGCTCATTGAAATTGCCAATACGCATTTGTTTATCATGCCCGAAGAAGAATTGACGGAGCTGGACGGAGAGGATTCGCTTGTGGTCTTTGAGCGAGCGTTTCATGTACTCATGTTCAACAACCCCCATGGCAATCTCGCGGGCCTTGGATCAAACCAGATTCGCCCAAAAAGGGCGGACGATTGCAACTACACGACGGTATCCTTGGCAATGTCACAGTCGGCCAGTGCGAAACGAATGCGTGCTGAGATTGAAGAGAGCGACAGCGATGACGATAATTACAAACGACGTTGATGGACCAAGGAGCAGTTTGGATTTGGCAAACTTTACGCGGGCCATGGGATATAAGTTATGGCAACTGACACTCGAGATGCCCGAAGTGTGCATAGTTAAAGTAGAAAATTTGAACTCATCGATTGTTTTCCGAGACTGCCCCTTTTATATGCAGCACTACTATTAATTAAGGGCCTGGTCGCACAACGTATTAAGTTATTGCACAGATGAGTCGAATTCTTGTCCATCCGTCGTCGTCTGCTCTCGAGAGCACCCCCTATTGACTTTGCCGCGAAAGAGCTTGCAGAATGTACCTGCAACACTGGAAAATGTAGTGTTCGACCAAGTCATGGACGCAGCAGTTTAGACTGTCCATACAGAGTTGAATCCTTGACAATATGCCCAAATCAGGCGCAAACATCGTCAAATGGAATCGGATCCAATATACACCAAATAAAGTGGCGACCAAGGTATGATTCATTTTGCAAGTTGCAGCAAGCACATCAGAAGTTTGTTGGAACTCCCACCCGCCAAGTCGGCAGCAGATTGATGGAACAGCATGACAGGGCTGACCCCTACTAGTAGTAACGAAATTGTCAACCGACTCTGGCCTGTCAACGTGGTTCGTGGCACAGCTTTCGTTTCTCCCGTGATCTGACCTCAAGGCTTTCGAGCTGTCATTTTCCATTTTCCACCTTGGATGGATCTCTCCCCCCGAACATAGCCACGGAAGCGAGAATGGACGAGATGAGCTTTCGGATCAAATCGCTCCAAGGCCGACTGGATGCTCGTCATGCAGACGCCTTCCATCGCCACCCAACAACGACAAGCGGCCTCCATGGGAGTTTCCCATCGCGACGTGCCGCGAACTTTGGGTCCTCTGGTTTCATGGAGATCCATCAGTACCATGGTTGGTCCCGCTATGGCATTTGTTTCCACCCTCACTCACGTCGTCGTCAAGGAATGGCTACGCCAAATCCAGCATCGTGATCTAGTGGATTGTACGTGGGGCGTTGAGGCGTGCAACTGGACAGTCCAAAGTTGTTGCATCTTGTCAAGCACAGAAAAGAAGACGTGGAGAGACTCAGTTTCACGACGGTGCACCACAGTTGATGAAGGAAGCGTTGTTGCCACCCACGTCAGAGCCATCTTCACCTGCCGGTGCGAGTGGTTTGATTGCTGCAGTGTCGACGACACCACAGACAAAGAACATGGGACACATCAACAAACGAAACGACAGCGACTTGGCGTGGATTTCTTTGACGACAACGACGACGTGCCAAGAGCTGTGGCGGCTATGGTTCCATGGAAGCAAACGAAAATCTCCGATCGCGGTCGGCAACTTGCAACCCCCAATCGACGTCTTGTTGCATCAGCGGTCGGTAATTCAGTGGTTGCTCAAAGTCGCAACTAAGTATGGTTTGATTGAAGCAGCAAAAATGATTTGGTCAGCAAGCCTTGGTCAACAATTGACCTTGTCTTTCGACTTGCTTTGGGCACAGGGATTGGTGGAAAACCCTTGATCCACTCTGGTTTTCAAGACCTCCAATTTAAAAACGCGATGAAATTGTTTCGCCGACCAATCGATGGCAATTTCCAAGCCTTATGCTCAGTCAGATGCACCCGAGGAATATCAATATTTTACCTACAGAAAGGACGCTTTGCCAAACACTACATGTCGGCAACTGTGGATTCTTTGGTTTCATGGTACCGTTGATGAACATGGCGTCGCAATTCCATGGTGTGCGGTTGATTTTGTGGACAAAAATCGACTGCCCGAATGTCGAATGTGGACGCTTGATGACTTTGATTGGACAGGCCGCAGTGGCAAAGTCATTGGCGCCGTCCGTGGACGCATTTATTGGCTTGTCCATAGACGAACTCGAATCGCTATTTTATGTGGCCTTTTGTGCATTTCTCGGTATGGACGACGACGGCCGCCTTGCTTTGGGTGGTTTTGAGCAATCGTCGTTTCGCAATGCAACTGCAGTCACGTTAATGGGCTTTCAATCGCACATCGTAGCTGCAAAAGAAACAAAGTCACTATTTTCATGTTTGACCAAAGAGGGTGTGATGACTGTGGACGAGAAGGTGAAAATGGAACCACTTGCGGCTGTGAATCCGAAAACACCAAACGCAATCGTTCAAGTTCCCCCACGATGGCAATTCCCGATCGCGAGTTGTCGTCATTTATGGACGAATTGGTTTCATGGCGTCGGTATTGTTGGACCATTTTGCTTTTTCAGCCTCGAAAGTTTTGGGGAAATGTTGAGTGTGTGAAGCGGTATTTGATGGCGCTTGCAGTGATGGACAAGTTTATCGCCGCGGCGAGACGATTTGGCCTCGTTGGATTGCGAAAAGAGCACCAAATACCACGAGAGGACGCGCTTGGTGCCTTGTATACTTATGTGTATCGCGCGATGAACCATAAGTCGGTCGCACGTCCAGGATTTGAATCTCATTCGAAGGACGCGGTTGAAGCCATGGCATTTACATCGGTAGTGGTCCAAAACGGTGACGTACCCCTTGGCCCACCAAGTGCCGCATCCAAACGCGGTGCATCGTCCACTGAGCACGGCGATGATCCGACCCACGGCGCCTCGAGCACTCGAATCATGGGTGTTTCGTCCAACGTCGTGTCAGCTGCTTTGGAAGCATTGGGTCTTTGGCGATGGAACACGCGTTGGACCGTATTGCCACTTGACGACGCGGGTATTTCACCAATGCGAGCGAGGCGAGCGCCAAATTTCGACTCGCCGACTACACAGCGTACGTGTGGTCATGGAGAAGCTTGTCAGCATTGCCCGGGAACACCTACTTGTGTTGCCCGACGAGGATTTGACGAAAATGAGCCAAGAGGATTCTCTGGTTGTCTTTGGGCGAGCGTTCGATGTGGTCATGTTCAACAATGCGGACGGGAACCTCGCAGGACTTGGACCGAGCCAGATACGACCCCAAGCCGCCGAAAACTGTTGCTTTGCTACCGTCTCGAGGGCGCTCTCTCCATCCATGCGAGCGAAACGAAATCGAGCAGAAATTGACGACAGCGATAAGTTCATTTTATGAAGTGCACTTTTTCAATCTTTTTCACGTGGCGTGAAGTCCATTATGATACACTAAACGACTCGTCATTGAGCAATCAATATATTGGAGAATATTTCGTTGTACGATCGGGCTATCACACGGCCCTCGATGGTTCGATGGAATATTTGTGGCCACACTCAAACACAACGTTTCGAATTTAAGTTGCAGTCTTTCGATGCGACGATGCATGCATTGACTCTGTCGTGGGCTGTGTGTTTGGGCGAGCGCATACTTGAAGATATATTTCCGCAGGTGACTGGACAGCGGATTTGACACCTCCTTGCGATCCCCCACGTGAATGTTTAGCGTATCGAGGCATCCGTGTGCTCAACAAGTTGATTGACTTGTATACAGAAGGTATCCGAAGTTATACACTGAACTCGACAGAGATATGGTTGCTCGGCCATTTCAAGAACAGTTCAAATACCCTTGGATCTCTGCTTCACACCCACCAATCCCACGTGACGGTTGGACTCACTGTCAAAAGAGGCAAATATGGATACGCGTGTTGTTGGCGTTCCGTGGTTTTGCACGCACGATCAAAACATCGTTGGTGAAAGTGTTCGGTTGGGGCAAATCTTCATACTATTTGCCCCACTTGAAGCCAGATTGCCCCACGGAAATATCCTGGAAAGGTCGCCTACTTTTTGGGCCAATCAAATGCACGAATTCCGTGAATTCAGCATTTACAACACCACGCATGGCGGACGAAGGAAATGCGACCTTGCTGGAACGCATGTGCCGTCGTCTCGGGGCTCTGGAAGCGCAAGTGGAAGCACTTCCCCAGAAAATCACACAAGTGCTTGAGATCGGCAAGCTCTTCGTGCACCTGCACTCGCTCAATGATACAAGGGCGCCAGCATCCGTCAAGCAAACACCCGGGATGTCCACCTAGCAAGAGTCGTCGATGGAGGGGCAGGCACCACAACGTGGCCCTGAGGGGCGTTCGGAAGCAACAGCGTTGACTACAGAAGGACTTGCCCCCTCGATATTTCCAGATGTGACTTGCCGCGAGCTGTGGATCATATGGTTCAAAGACCATGAAGCGATCGCCCCTGGCCCGCTTCGACTGCTCTTCCAAGAGCATGGGGAGAGCAAATTCAAATCTCGGATGTATGCAGTCCAAGAAGCGGTCGTTGAACGCATGCACCGGTTGAGGGTCGAGTACGAAAGACCCATGACCTCATCGTACGACAAGCGGTCAAAACAACCAGCCCTTGTGGGCCTTCCTTACATGAAGATACCCAAAAATCAAAAATGACGGAAACGCATGCTCAAAGACATCGTCGTGGCATTGCCGAGGCATATCGATCAACTCATTCGTCGATTCGACCAGCGTCAAGTCGACTGCTTGTTGCGCGATGCGCAAGGGTTGGTCTCTGATGCGACCACTGTCGAGTTTACCAAGGTGAATAACGGACCCAACTTCGGGTCGCCTTGAAACCACAAGTCCCTAATGGCGCGGCACGTTGTGATCGGCAACACCGTCTTCTCTTGCGTCGAGGATGGAAGCACTCGTCCATTGGCAACGCTGAGCCATTAAAGTGGCATGCGGCGTTGCGAGCTACTTCGCCACCCTTGCGTCGCGGGTGGAGATCCTTTGCTTGGAACGAGGTTATGTACACGTGGACAGTCGTAACCATCATCGTGTCAATGTGGGCTCGACAAGCACACGACGCCGAATCGTGCCGTCGACTTGCATGTCCAAAAACCGATCAAATGTTTGGTCAACACAGCGTGGAGCTCGTCGAGACTGGTGATCAATGCTGCGTCGTCGACAGAGTTGACAATGCCGTGCAGGACTGCGGTGTCGACAAGTCGAGTGATGAAAAACGTTGGGCCACGCACCGCCGCTTGGCAGCTTTTGCATCGGCAAGGCAAGTGACGTCAACGAGACGAAGATGGGGGGCACCGCCAACGCCGCCGATGCGTTCAATGATGATTTTGTCGGGTGTGAGGATGAGGTCCTGCCTTGCTGATTGGTTCATGCGGGTTTGACCATCTTGGGCAATTAGACTGGTGGAGGGATGACGCCATCTTTTCAGCGTGCACTCGCGACCGTAGTCCAAAATACGTCAACTTGGGCGCACGTGCCAATGTGATGAAACACTGGGTGGACGCCCGGCAGCTCTGGAGGGAGTTGTGCCATGCATCGCGCCTCGAGTTAGCCAAAGGTTGCCGCCAACGTTGCCACCGTCATGTCTGCCAGCGTGTCGGTTGAGTGAGCCACCCCTTCGTCGACTGCTGCTTGCGGTGAACCATTGCATCGCGGCGGCGCACCATCGACTCTGGCACTTGGCTGTCAACGTCGCTCGTGAGAGCAAGAGAAGCGGCCCTGTGGCTGGCGCCGCCGAGTCGCCGTGAAACCACATGCACCACATCGCACGTCGCGACAGGGAACCGCCAGTGGCTTTCGCATGTGACTCGAGGGTCGTTTCGCGGCGGGGGTGGCGCGATGGTGGCGGCGGCGCCGTGGTCGACGAAGAAGGTGGCGGGGCTAGGTTCAGAGACTCGATGCCGTGGATAAGCTTGTCCATGTCGATCGACCGCGTCACTTTTTGAGGCAGTGCGTTGACTTGGGCTTCTTGCGACTCGAGGCGACGACAAACACGCAGCAGGACGGCCTCCATGTCGCGAAGCATCCCTTCCATGGTGGCGCGGTGGTGAAGTTGAAAGGAAGCGAGGCGTTTTGGATTGGCATCTCGTCGAACTTAATTGAATTGGATCGCATCAACTTCAACAGTCGTTTGAAAAATCGCATCTCGTTTGAGATGGTCTCCAAGTTGAAGTGAGGACGTGTACACCACAGCAGCAATACGAGTAAGCCAGTGACGCGTATGTCAACGTTGCAAGAGGTGGGGGTAGGGTCCACAGTTCGTCAAGCAAACACGGCTCACGAGTCTGAACCATCGATTAGGGCTCCTGGTTGGGGAGAAGGAGTTCATTACTTTCGACGAACGGGTGACAATCCATTGGGCCTTCCTTCCGAAATCGAGTGGGGACCCCCTACAAACATACTCTGACCACAAAAAATACAAGTTCAACACTTCATCTTTGTCCAGAATTGATTGTGCATGTGCATATCATAATTGACGTTGGCCTCTTAATTTATGAGGCCTGTCCCAGCGTATATGACAGCCAGCACATATAGCAGAGACATGTTTTGCCGAACAAAAACCCGCGTAAGTTCAGAATACGGTGAAGTCCAATTAGGTTCGTTTTTCAGCCAATCATCGGCCAGATTTCAACCGCCCAGACTTTCAAACGCAGCGAGAGACGATGGAAGCGGCGATCCGCGCGATGGACGCGACGTTGCAGCATGTCTGCCGCCGCCTCGCATCTTTGGAAGAGCAAGTCGAATCATTACCTCAAAAGGTCACGCGAGATCTCGAGATGGAAAAGCTCCTCGGCGAGTTGGTGGGGGTAAAGAAAGCCCTTCAGTTACCCCGCCGTTGCAACCAGGAGAATGCGTCGGAGCCACCGATGGTGACGCCACATGTGATCTCTCCCCATGGCCGTCCATCAGCCCCTCGAAGTGACTCCGCGACGAGCGAACCTCTCCCCGCGCCATCCAAGGATATCTGTCCCCCCACGCCCACAGCCGCGCCAACTCCATCTGATGCGTCTCCGATTCTTCCAGGCGGCAGCATCCCGCCGGCGGACGAAGACTTGCTCGTCGACACGCCATGCCGTGCGTTGTGGCAGCTTTGGTTCCACGTCGACCCGAGGTCTGGCGTGGCGCTTGGACGCATGGACCCGGCGGCCATGGACTTGCCGCGCCGCGACCGATGGAACCTTGCGCGCGAAGTCATGCAGTGGCTGGTCCAGACGGCGTTGGACCATGACGTGGCAGCGTCAGAAGTCGATCTCGCCGCGATGCCATGGAGTAGTACGTTTGACCACGCGTTTGCACTTGCCGTGGGGATGCAAATGGACGGGTCGCTGGCGCACCCTGGGTTTACGGACCTCCAATACGACCAAGTGGCGTCGCTTCCGTTTCTGTCGGTGCAAGCGCGGCTGCACGCGACCAAAGCGGCGGTCGACGTGACAAAATCCGAGACAAGCAAGGCAAGCAGCCTCGACACACCCGTCGCATCAAGCGGCCGAGACTCTGCGTCCCAGAAGAAGCGCCAATCCTACGACGCCAACACAATCGACTTCCCCGACGCGAGTTGTCGCAACACGTGGCTCCATTGGTTCCACGGTGGCCACCCGTCTACGCCTTGGGTAGGTCCATGGCGCCTCGGCGCGCATCGATGGACCCAAGCTACGCTCGATCGCAGCAACAAAGCAGCGGCGTTTGTCAACACCATTGCCGCGACTGCCGTGGCGCAGTCGCTCGTCGCGTCAGCGGACGCGCTGTGTCGTCTCTCAACGTCGGAGCTGCTGTATGTGTTTGATCGGGCCTTACGGTGGCTCCTCGCCGTCGACGCGCGTGGCGTGTGCACGCGGGCGGGCTTCGAGTCGACGACATACGACGACGCGGCGGGGCTGTCGGTTGACGAGGTTTCGGCGCGATTCCATCCGCCAAGACCCGCCAACAACGCCATGGAGGCCAGTGACAACGACGACGCGCGTGTGTTTCCCGTCACCACGTGCCGGGCGCTCTGGTCCATGTGGCACGGCGGCGGCACCGAGTCGACGCCGCCGTTGGCGCAGCGCTGCTCCACAACAATGACGCCACTGTCGCGCGCGCGATTTGCAGTGGCCAAGCGCGTCGTCGCGATGCTCGTGGACGCGGCGGTCGCGCGCGGGTTGGTCGATACCGAGGCCATGCTCGCGGACACGCCCCCAGCCGACCGCGCGGCGCTGTTTGAACCAGCCTTTCGACACGTCTTGGGCTTGGACACGTCGTCGTCGTCATCCGCCGTACAGAAAGAGCGATACAGCAATCGCTTTGGCTACCACACGTTTGACCACATGGACAAGGTCCAGTACACGACGCTGTGGTACATGGTCCACCCGGTCGTACAACCAAGGCACTTGCCGGAGGAGGCTGAGCCCGCAAGAGGACAGACCGACGATGGCATGCCGCCGCCCCTGCCACTCACCGAATCGACGTTTCCCATCACGACGTGCCGGGACCTCTGGTGTTTGTGGTTTCACGGCGACCCAGCCAACCCACTCCTTGGTCCGTTGTGTCACGTTGCTGTCGAGAGCACGATCCGCGACCTCTCGGTGCGCCGCCGGTTCACCGAAGCCAGTCAAGCCATGGCGATGATTGCGGCCGCTGCCGTCGACAAGGCGCTCGTCGCGTCGGTTGACGCGCTCCCGAACCTCTCATGCGCGCGACTCGCAACGTTGTTTGAGCCTGCGTTTCGTGCGTTTCTGGGCGAGCGAACGGACGACACGCTCACGCGGCCACACTTTGACAACACCACGTACAAGGCCGCCGACCAGATGACGTACATTGTCGTGAACCGAAGGATACAAAAACAGTTTCTCGCCGAGTACCTCCCCCGCCGCCGCGACCATCATCCTCGGGCGCCGCCGCCGCCGCCGCCCGCCGCCGCAATGGCTGAAACGACAAACCCAGCCGTCCACGATGTGGACGCGAGCAACGACGTGTCGAGCGCGACGACGCCAAGTCCCAACGACGTGTCGCCGCCAGAATCCCCCCCACGCGAGGTGCCCAGAGAAAGCGCACCGCGAGTCGACGACCGGTTGCCGCACCAAGTCCCACCCGGGTATGAATTGCCCGTGACGTCGTGCCGCGAGCTGTGGCACCATTGGTTTGTTGGCGACGAAGCGCACCACGTCGGGCCGTTTCGGCACCTCTCGCGCCGTTTGAGTTTCGATTGCTTCAGTACGTCGGGGCGCCGCCTCGCCGCCGCTCGCATCGTCATGGCAAAACTCATGGCCATTGCCCAACGCAACCAATGCATCGCGTCGGAAGACCAAGTGCCGTCGACGGCAGTCTTTGACAAGTGCTTTCAGGTGCTCATGTTCGAGAACCCAGAAGGGAACCTCGCAGGTCCTGATGGACCCATCCCGCCGGACGTGGCAGAGTCGTGTTTGTACACGTCAGTGGCTGCAGCATTGGCGCCGAATGCACGGTGGAAACGAAGCCGTGCCGAGATGGAGGGACCTAGTATAGCAGGATTAATTTAACATCATGCGACTCGAACGGCGGGTGTCGAGTCGATTCGCCCCAGTGTTTCACATGCTTCAAAGCGATCATGGTGAGACAAAGTGCTCGCGAGTACTTCTATCGCATTTTTGTTTTCGACTGTGCGTTCGCAAGCATCGATGGACCGAACGAGCGGGCTTCACTGCGTGCGTGCTACCATGGAGGCTGTGGCAATTCAATGCTCATAAACCTATCCTCGCCACAGCCCCAAGATGCAAACGCAGTGTATCTTTCGACATGGATGCATGTTCAAGTCAAATGCGCCTTGAAGGGATTTTGCATGGTATCCAATGCCACAACATCGACAATCATTCAAACACTTGCAGTTGCTCGCATGCGCGGCATAAATAAACATCAATCATGGGGCGTGGCGGGCGCGTGGTCGAGACCGCAATGCGTCGTCGTCGTCGTCGGGCACACGCGGTGGCATGCGTTTCCGTCGACACCCGCCTTGCCACTGCTCGAGCCACGAGTACGCGAGTTCCGTCGGCGCCATCGCCGCGCCCGCCCACTCGGTTGTGGTCCACGTTGTCCGCGCGCAAAAGCGTCGAAACGCCTTGTCAAACAGCGAGGCCCGCCGCGACGACCGCATCGCTGCCACTTTTGTGACTGCCGCCGACAATGACACTGGCGCGTCAGCGTCGTCCTCCATGCCAAGCTGGACCAAACACTCCATCACGAGCTTGGCCTGCCGAAACCGATGCGTGTTGACCTTGGACCCGTTCGGCACCACGTCGCGGTACGGCCCAATCGAGCCGTCGCCTTCAAAATAGAGGATCCACATCTCCCGGCACGTGGTCGGCGCAAACTTCCATTTCGACGGCACCGTGATTCGAGGCGGCGGCGTGGTGGCCGACTTGGGGCGCGGCGGGGCCCGTTTGGCGGCAGGTTGTCGCGAGGGGGCTGGCATCGATGGCTCGCAACTGTCCACGGGAAAGAAGGACGCAATGGGCTCGGTCGACGCGTCGCGGTCGGGAAACAGGTGTCGAAACGAAGTGTGAAACGCCGCGTCAAACGCGCGGGGGGGCAAGGCGGCAAGGTCGTCTTCCGTGGCGGCGGCTGCGCGGGCAATGGCGTGCGAGGCAAAGACACCCATGACCACCGACGTGCCCTCAAGCCGGGCCTGCGACGCAGCGTCGCCGTCGAAATCGGCGGCCGTGAAGCGCCGAAACGGACCGAGACCCCCGTCGGGGTCGCCCCAGAACCAACGCTGCCACATGATCGCGCAAGACGGGTTGGGGAAGACAAAGCCGTGTGGGACATGCCGGGGGTGGGCCGACGGCGGGAGATGAGCCCATCGAAAGACGCGGGATGTGAGTTGCCGACGCGGCAGGATTGCGTCGTCCAGGGGAATGTTCGCGGGGAGAACTCGACGACCCCATGGAGCGCCATCGACACCGTCGTCCGACTCGTCGTCTCTCAATGGGACAACCACAGGAATCACCACCGCAGCTTGGGTTCGCTTTGTCGATGTTGCCGGGAGGGTTGACGGTGCGATACCAGCGACTCGAGCTTCGACGAGATTGCTGCGTTCTCCATGAACATCCATTGCATCGTTGACATCGACGCCCGTCAAGTCAATGACGGATGTGTTTGTCGCCTCGTCGTCCTTGGTCAGATCGACAACCGTGTATTCTGATGCCGACTGGCCTTCGAGAATCATAGGTTGTTCGTCGTCGTCTGTGAGATCAATGAGATGTGGCCCCACCGATGCCTGCAGATCCGCCTTGCCACCGCCCTCAACCACGTCGTCTGCGGCAGTTGCCATCCTTCCGCGTGCAAGATCGATTTGTGTGATGAAGTCAGCGTTTGTGTCTTCCACGTTTTGAACATATATTCGAGATATTTTATCTTTTTCTCCAAAAGGCATTATACCCAAAATAACTCACCAAAGAATTGTTCTCATTACTAATCGAAACAACCAACAATATATATATATATGTGTCTCCGAACTTGAAAGAATTATTCTAAATAATGCAATACAAATGTCAAATATTGTGGAATAAAACTTTCGTGCGGCAAAAATGAAGTTGGTGAGATATTTGAGTGTTAATACAGTCAAAATCATCTCTGTATTTGGTTGAATTTTCCAATTCTTTTGAGAATTTTGTTGAACTACGACAGCAGTTGACAGAACACTCGTCCCCATCCATCACCATGTCCTTCACCGCCGCGGGGTATGTCATGCACGGAAGCGGGCGGAGTCCAGGTGAAATGGACCGCCTGGACAAATGTTTCGCAAAGCTCCATGAAGCTATCCATGGTGTGCACCGTCGGATTGATGCCCTCGAACAACGAGTCGAAAGTTTGCCCGAGGACATGTGGGGTGCCATCCACGGTCCCGACGGGGCATTGCCGTCTCCAGGAACACCAAGCGGTGCGCTCGTCATTCAGCGGGCGCTCAAAGCGTTCGCCGACACGCTTTTGGAATCGATTCCTCCCGTGAGGGACATGGTCGAGTCCTCGCCGCCATTTTTTCCGCCCACGACGTCGATTGAACCATCCACAGCAACGCCGTCGGCGCCACGACACATTCCACCGCCACCCGACGACGCTCCCTTCCCCCTCCGCATCTTCAAGCGGCCAAAGCGCAAACACAGACCCCCGAAAGCATCGCTTCCCGCGAACAGCACCCCGCTAGTCATGCCGCGCTTCCAGTGGGGCGACGGGACCCAGCGCGCCGCCCCGGAATCGTGGCATTTCCCCACCACGAGCTGCCGCACCATGTGGTCCCTCTGGTTCCTCGGCGACGACGCGGCTGGCATCGGGCCGTATCGACACTTGATCCCGGAGGATCTCGCGTTCCTGTCGTCGAAACTCCAATTTGCCAAGGCGAAGCGCCTCATGGAGACATTGGAAGCAATCGTTGTCGAGCAAGACAGCGCCGCGGTGTTTGTGGAAGCGATCTCGACCCCTGAGAAGGTGCCCTTGCTCTTTGATACGGCATTTGCCGAGTTGAGGGGAGACCACGAACGCCATTTGACCGCGGCCATCGACGAGACGGACGCCGACGCCGACTACCCGGGCGTGTCGGACATGCTGCGTGCGCCGATGCCGCCGCCGCCGACGGACGCGGCCGGCAACTTTGTCTGGCCGGATGGCTCGGTGCACAACATCCCCGCGCGATGGGAGTTTCCCGTGACGACACCCAAGGTCCTCTGGGACTATTGGTTCAAAGGTGACCCCGACCATGGACTCGGGCCGTTCCACCAACTCGACCCGACCGACTTTGACCACGACGCGCGGTCCAAACGAAACTTTGCCAGCGCGCGCGGGGTCATGTTGCACCTCGAAGACATTCTCGTGAGCCACCGCTTGGCGCCGTCTGTCGAAGCCTTGGACGAGATGCCGTCGAATGCCCTCGACGCCGTGTTCGAGTCGGCGTTTGACGCGTTGCTCCACGACCCACACATGACGCTCGTCGGTGAGGGTCCTGGTCTGCTCAAGCCCGACCGTGTCGCGAGTTATCTCTACACGACGGTCTTTACCTGCATCAAGACGGTCCAGCGGCAGCTCTTGAAGAAGCGGCCGAAATTGTGGCCTGCGTCTTGATCGAACTTGTTCTAAAATTCAAATGTGCCGAATTCAATCCATGCCAGACACCACAATGTGCCACTTTTAAGGTCGTTGCGTATCCGGAAACCGGATAATGTCCAATTTTCGCCAGGAAGAAAGCCCTCGGCCGCCGACGACACAGAACTATGCAAGGGCCACCGCAGCCACCAACGTTGGCGCCGCACCCGATCGTGGTGCCGACGGCCTTCTTAGAGCGCATGGAAGCAACCATGCTTAGAACCGACAGAGCCCTCGAGAGCCTGCATCGCCGTGTCGATGCGCTGGAGCGCAACATGAACAGCATCCCCCACCGAGTCTGGGCGTGTCTCGATGCCAACCTGCGGCCGCCGCCGTCTGGCATCGAGCCCTCGCATGTACTCAAGGTTGCAATGAAATCATTTGCAGACTCGATCGTCAGGAGCGTCGTCGACAACCCCCAAGGTTCCGCGGTGCAGTCGTCGGTGGCGGCCACCTCGCGCCGACAGGATGGACGTATTGGGTCGCTCAATCCCCGCGCCGTGCCCGACACATGGGTGAGTCTGGCCAAGCAAAAGGGCCATGCACCTCCGCCCCCCAAGCAACAACCTCAACCGTCACCAACGTCGACCACGCCACCGCCGCCGACCCCGTCCCAGATGCCGCCGCCGCCGCCGGCGGGCACGCGCACGTCGGCGACCCCACCCCCCATCGACGACAACTTTGTCCCAGAGCTCCATTTCAAATGGGCCGATGGGTCCATCCGACGCGCGGCGCAAGACTGGAGCTTCCCCATGACGACGAGCCGCGTCATGTGGGAATATTGGTTCCAAGGCTGCGCCGAACCGCGCATGGGGCCATTCCGGAACCTCCGCCAGCGCGACCTCTCGAGCGCGAGCAACCGCGTGCAGATCTCACAAGCGCGCGGCGTGATGAAGAAATTAGTCGAGATCGCCGTGGCCCATCGGTTTGTGGGCTCGCCCGAAGAGATTGAAGAGATGCCACGGTTCAAGTGCATGGCAATCTTTGACCAAGCATATGGCGTCCTCGGCCTGGATGGCAACGAGTACTTGACTGAACCGCTCCGGCCAGACCGCGCCGCCGTCTACCCCTACCGCCACGTGTACGAGCTGCTCGTCAAGCAAAAGCACAAGACGGGACTCGACGTCCACGGCAATGTCTGCACCGAGGACGCGACCGACTGCGCGATGGTTCCGTGGCTCTTTCCGTCCACGACGACCAAGGCCATGTGGGTATTTTGGTTCAAGGGCGACGCCGAGCACGAAATCGGCCCGTTCCGCCACCTCCGCAGCCGCGACGTCGACCGATTTGCCAACGACCGCCGGCCGCGCAAGCTGCTCTCGAGCGCGCGTGTGCTCATGGAACGGCTCATTGACATTGTGCTAAGCAACAGACTTGCCGAGTCCATCGAAGACCTCGACGAGATGGACGCTGCCGGCCTCGAAGCCGTCTTCCTCCAAGCGTTCGAGCGGTTGCTGGACGATGGGACAGGCAATGGCAAGGCGCTCGCGAAGAAGGCGCTGAAGTACACGTACACGACTGTCTACCACACGATGACCCCCGCGCAGCGGAAACGGGCGCGGGAAGAAGCCGACGAGCCGACCGACGCGGCGACGACGACACAAAACGATGCCAGTGTCGCAGGTCGACGTCGCAGTGGGAAGCACCCCGACGACGACGACGACGATGACGAAGACGACGACGTGGAGATATAGATGTGGAGTAAAATAGCGTCGAGTCGTGTGCGTCTGTGACGGATGGCGAGCGGTGGCAATGAACGATGTCGACATCGCCAGAACTGCTCTGGGGACGCAAGCCGCATTGTCTACACAGTCGCAATCACGTACCCGAGGCATAGGTGGGTCCTTGTTGAACCACCACGAGTAGTAGGCGGCGCGAGCTTTCGCGCCGCCACTTCACTGGCTTGAAATTTGAAATCGAATTCAAATCGCAGCCTCGTTGGCAGAATATCCAGTGCGACGCGGGAAGTTCAATATAACCAACTCAAGACATTGGGACTAATCCGGATACGGCGGCTGTTCGGCCCGACGGGCGATGGGTGCGCGGCATCAGAAGCCGCCGCCGCTATGGCGGCCATGCATATGGCAGGGGAACATGCATCTCCGTCGGTCCCGCTTCCTCTCCTGGGGCTAGCGACTGACCCGCGCGTGTGCGGCGCCGCGGTGGCGTCACGTATCCGGATGCACCACCGGAATGACTGAATTTTCAAATTCTGCTTTTAGCCAGAACCGGACAATTTTTCAAACTGCCTCCAGGCGGCAAAACGAAAACGACGATGGCATCGATGGAACCGGAAACGCACTCGCCGCAGCACCACGACGAGCAAGACGCCGAGCCCCAGAGCTGGCAAGAGGCATTTGAACGCGTCCACCACCGCTTGGACGCGATTGAGAAGACGGTCGACACGCTGCCCGACCGCATCTGGGCGGCCTTGGACGGCCGCGTTGGCCCCACGCCGTCGGGCGTCGGCGTCACCCACGTGCTCGATTTGGCCGTGAAAGCGCTCACCGACGCGATCATGATCTCCGCTGCCCCCGAACGCTATGCGCGCCGAAAGGGACGCGCCGCCGTGAACGTCCGCGCGAACCAATTTGGCTACGACGACGACGGCAAGCGCGGCAAGGGCAAGATCAAGCGCACGTCGGACCACCCCGACAGCAGCCCGTCGACGCTTCTCCTCTTGTCGAACTCGGGCCGCATGCCGATGCAAGCGAGCCCCGTGACGATCCCCAACACGCGCCGCCACCCCAAGAGCGAAATCCCCAACGAAATGCCTCGCTTTACGTGGACGGACGGGTCCAAGCAGTTTGCGCCGCAAGGCTGGCTACTCCCCACGACATCGTCGCGCGCGATGTGGGAAATGTGGTTTGCCGGCGACACGACCGTCGGGCCGTTCCAGCACTTGACCGCCAAGGACTTGGAAGACGCGACGTCCAAGGTCAACCTCTCGTGCGCGCGCGGTGTCATGGTGACGCTCATCCAAATCGCGCTCGACCAAAACTTGGTGCCGTCGACCGAGGCCATCTCGGCCATGTCCCCGCTCGAGCGCGCGCAGCTCTTTGACCAAACGTTTCCCCGCTTGATCCAAAACGAACCTGCCGATGTGATGGAGAAGGCGCCGACGTACACGTACACGAACGCGTACAAGCGCTTGATCAAGGGCAAGCGCAAAGCTCAGCGCAACGTCGGCTTTGAAGCCGCGAGCTTCCGCGGCCCTCACGCCGCCATGGGCAACAACAATATCCACCACGCCAACACGACCACCGCCGCCAACGGCGCGCCCATGGGCGAATGGGAATTTCCCGCGACCAACTGCAAGACGATGTGGTACTTTTGGTTCAAGGGCGACGACGCGAACGGAATTGGTCCGTTCCGCCACTTTCGCCCGCGTGACATTGACAAGGAAGTCACGGACGGCCCCGCGCGCCGCCAATTCTCGCGCGCGCGCGGCGTCATGGAAAAGCTGATTGACATTGCCGTCACGCATGGCTTTGCGACGTCGGTCGACGAACTCGACACGATGTCGTCGTCGGAACTCGAGGCGGTCTTTGACCAATCGTTTGACCTGCTCATGCACGACAGCCCCGACGGGAGCTTGGTCGGCGACGGCCCAGGCCAGCTCCGATCGGAAAAGATGTCGGGCTATTCATACGGTACAGTCTACAGCGCCATGGCCAACCGCAAGCGAAAGCGCAGCGGCGACGCCCAAGACGACGGCCAGTACGAATTGTAGAAAAATGAAACAGGTCTATATAAGAAAAAATGCTGCGTAACGCCGGTCGCCGCGCTCGGAGGGCGCGCGATCGGACTAATGGACGGCCGTGCGTTTGGATTTCATCTTTTGTGTTGGTGTTGGGTCGGAAGGACACGAGCGAGAGGCAAGACGATTGACGAAACTGCGTTGTGTGGCACCCTAGAGTCAACATCTCATTTGGTATTGCGAAGCTGGCGAGTCAAAGTCTTGCCCCCACATGGACGAGATGTATTTCCCAGACCCTCCAGCAGAAAGAGTTGAGCTGGTTGACATTGTCACGTTGGAGTTGCGAGGCGAAGCATGAGACTTTTGCCACAGTTGTTTCCGTCCACATGAAATACTTCGAGATGGAACAACTCCATGCTGACGATTGTCGTCCGGTTCACGTCCTGTTGTACACACCTCCACCAGCAACACTCCCCTTGATTTTTGGATTTCAAATTCGATTACTCCTTTTTGATCTCGTCTCGATGGGTCGCGCTAGGTCCTCGATTGCCAGGATCACTCGCCCCGGGGCTATCCATACTATCTACACTCGTGGCATCTCCTATCCGCGGCACGACGACTGAACTGTTGGTTTGCTTGTCCTCATGCTTGCGCTTCCTCGACGTCGGGACCATAAACGTATGCACGGACGAATACGTGTACGCATTGGCGCGCTCGGCGCGGAGTTTGCCGTCGCCTGCGAGGTTTCCATTCGGGTTGTGGTTCATGAGCACGTCAAACGCTTGGTCAAAGACAGCGTCGAGCGCGTCGCGGGGCATCGCATCGAGGTCGTCGGCACGGGCGACGATCGCATGTTCGAGCGCGAGCTCCACGAGTTTGTTCATTACGGTGCGCGCGCGAGAGAGCTGCTTCCGCGACGTCTTGTCGCGCGCGTAGCGTTCAATGTCGTAGCTCGTGAGGTGGCGGAACGGCCCGACGCCGTGTGCGTCGTCGCCGCGAAACCAGTGGTGCCACATGGTCTTGCAGTTGGTCGACGGAAACTCCCATGCCTCGGGCGCGTGCCGGACCGTGCCGTCGCTCCATGTGAAGGTGGGCTGAGGCGGCGGCGGCAACGACGAGTCTGTCGTCGCGGGGCGGGGCCGCCGCCCAGGATTGGGACGCGGCGCCCGGTGAGGCAGCGACGACGGTGGCGAGGCGGGCGGCGGCGGCGGCGGTGTCTCGCGGACCAAGAAGCTATGCGAAGCTGCCGACGAGAGTCCGCGACCCTGTTCGTTGTGGGCACCGTCGTGGGGGTGGTTGTTGGCGGCAAGTGTGTTGAATGTCAATTGAATGCTCGATTCGATGCGAGGCCGCACGTCGTAGGGCGGCGGCGTGTGGGTGGCCTGTCGTTCGTCCATCGGTGGCGGCGGTGGGTCACTCGTTGGAAATGGAGCGACATCTGCGGACGAAACCATGCACGGGAGAGACACTATGTGGTGTGGTGGCGGCGACGATGTCGGCGTTGGGATCCGCGGCGGGGGTTGAAGGAAGGACGGACCAGCCGTTGCTGTAGGCATATCCTCGTCTGGTAGCGTCTGCGGCTGGGTCGTCGCTGACATGATGTTGGCAATACTCGCTTTGTTTGCACTGCTGGAGCGCTGGAGGCCTGGAGGGACAGGCGTGGTGGCCGGCGACGCGACAGGGACGGGTTGAAGGGGTGGAAAAGGTAATGAAATCAAGGGGTGACTGATGGTGGGAGTCGTCGTTGACGGCAGGATCGACTCGGATATCGCGTCCGTGAATGCGCGCATGGCTCGCTGCAATGTCTGCTGAACGTGGATCACCGGCAGCGGGTCGGGTTGCGGCGCGCGGCGGTCGTTCATGGCGCGGCAGATTCGTTCCGGGAGTGCGTCCATCTTCTCTTCCAGGACCTGAAGGCGACGGCCCCACATTTGGAGGGTCTCATCGAGCTTGGTGTATCGTATTGTGTCCCACTCGGCAGTTGCCGGTGGTGGACTTGTCATGATGGGGACGTGTGTAGTGTGGGCAATCGTCGGGTGCACCGATGGTAGGGTGCTGCTCCGGTGACGGTCTGTCGATTCGGGGATGACATCCCGAGTGTTCGTCTCAATTGAGCTCTCCGATTGGCTTGTGAAAAGTTTTTTTGTCCAATGGAAATACATTTGACTTTGATTGGATAAAATAAATTATTTCGGCCAACCACCGGCCACGGCGCCTGCAACAAACAAATCTTCAAATGGAAACAAGCTTCATGCATTGCCGTCACTGCTACCTTCAGGCACATTATTCGCATGTGCTCCAAGCACATTAGTAGTAGAAAGAGAAAAGTAGATGATTGCGTGGGTACTCCATGAAGCCTGAGATGGAAGCCAGCGGGGCGACTGCAAGTTGAAGCTTGTGACTGTTGCATCTCAACGCATTTTTCAACACAATCGTTTTTTGCTGGTTGAAAAAATACGACTCGAGAAATGTTGCAAAAGACTTGCTACGAACGGGAGGACGTTAATGAGATTTCTTGGCGCGTTGCGTCCTCCTCACCTGTGAGGTTCATTCACCACTGTCACACTCGTGGATTCTGTGAGTGAAATGTACTCGGAGTATGATTGGTTAAAATGTAGCCAGTCGTGTGGCGTGAATTGAGATATTAAGAGATAGAGGTTGCATAAGTTCCCAGGGGTATCCGACAATCGCAATGACATCCGGACAGATGCATTATCCGGCGCCCTTCCCGCGGAGCACTCGCGCAAATTCCACCAACGACACGTCATGGCGCGGCCAACTTTGGAAGGGATGCCAGAGCGATTGCTTCGTCTCGACGAAACCATCCAGGTCATGCATCGACGCATGGCAACCCTTGAATCCCAAGTGGAGCAACTCCCTGCGCGACTGTGGGGAGCGCTGTCAACTTCGCCGGGGACCAACGCAGCAATCGACGCAGCCGTCAAGACGTTGGCCGATGCCGTTGCCGAGTCCATGCGCCGTGTCAGTCCCAGCGTCGTGCCGCCTTCTTCGTCAAACATGCCTTCACGTCAATCCTTGTCCGGTCCCGCCACGGAGACTCATCCGATTCCTTCTCCCTCCACCGCCGCCTCTGGTGTCCCAAAGCGGTCGACGCCGCCACGTGCCGCAAACTCCAAGCGGACCAAAGTTTCGACTTCTGCACCGACAGGAGCGTCTCTCGTCACGACTCCTCGTTGCATGGCCTCGCTCCCCACCACCGAAGAAAAGTCCCTCCCTCCATCGCCTCTCTCGTGGCAATTCCCCACTACGAGCTGCCGCTTGCTCTGGGGCCTTTGGTTCCACGGCGACAGCGCGCGGCCATCCCTTGGACCGTTCCGCCATCTCAAAAAGGACGTGGCACCGACCGACGCGACGTCCAAGGACTACATCTACCGCGCGCGGCGCGTCATGTCGACTATCGCCGCCGCGGCCATCACACTCGACCTCGTCCCGTCGCAGGATGCCATCGCCGCGCTCTCACCCGACGCGAGTCTTGTCGTCTTTGACCAAGCGTTTGCCTACGTCCAAGCGAATACGGAAGAGCCGATCTCGCCACACGATCCATACCGCAAGGTCGCGAGTCGGCTGGGCCGAGTCGCCGTCGCCGCCCCGCCCCCCGCGACTCCGCGTGTCTTTGCATGGGCCGGCGGATCGACGCGGCGCGCGCCCGAGCGATGGGCGTTTCCGACAGACATGGCATGCCGGGAGCTCTGGCAGCGGTGGTTTGTCGGCGACGACGCGGTCGGGCCGTACCGCCTCCTCATGGACACAGACATGCACGACGCCGCGGACGGATGCCATGCCCGCGCGCGCGGCGTCGTGAATGCGCTCGTCGATATTGCCGTGACGCATGGCATGACGTCGTCGAAAGCGGCGCTCGAAGGCGAGAGGTCGCGGGCGGCCCTCGCGCGAGTGTTTGACGCGGCGTGGACGCGCCTCCTCGAGTTGAATCCGACCATGTTGCAGACACACGACGACCCGACAACGATGTCGTACCTGAGCATGTTTTCCTGCTTGACGACAACGAGAAAACGAAAGCGGCCGCACTCGCCTCGTCACACTTCGGCGGCATTTGAGGTCGACGCGCAGATTTGATGCCCGACCTGCCGTTTATATGTATATTGTCCCAAAGTTGTTGTCTTGAGCTACATGTGTGAAAGGTGGCTTTGTCTCTTGTCCATATCTCTCTGTTGTCTAGTGCAACATGGGATATGCATGTGAAAGTAGAGAATGCTTTGTGTGTCGACATGGTCGCGTGGCATGCATCAAGTAGTGCATGTCTTGAAGCAACGTGCCTCCAGGAAGTGAAGCGATGGAGGACGAGGTCTCAATCGGTCCATTCCGAGTCAAGGCCCATCAGAACTCGGTCGCACATTCGTCTGGAGTGCGTCCCTTCGCTCGAAGACGAATGTGCGTCAACCGTATCCGAATCCGGATAATCTGGCCGCCGTGCTTCTTGATTGGGCGACCAACGGGCGACAAGTATTTGCTCCGCCGATGGATTCGTGCAAGGAAGCATTTGGCGTCGGCCATGCCGACACCGCCGAGGGACTGCCACACGGGGCGGACGAGCGGCTATTGACCATGGAGACGACAATGCGCAAGCTCGACGAGAAGCTTGAGCTGATCCTGGATGCCCAGGAAGCGCGCTACCGGCACCTCGACGAGAAGCTGAATCGACTGCTTTTCATTGTCGAACGAGGCTTTGGGGGTATGGAGCGGCAAGTGGATATGCTACCGGACGTGATCTGCAGACCTCTCGTGGGTCTATGGGCAGACACGTCACACGTCATCGACTCGGCGCTGCAGTACATGCACCGCCGGATGGATTTTCTCGACTCCGAAATCGACGGCGTCGCTGCCAATCTCATCCACACGACGGCGATGCATGCAAGTCTCATGAAGGCAGCCCCAGAGATACGAAGACGACCCGCTCCGTTTGACGCGCATGCTGGCACGCGATCTGGCGACGGTCCCCACGAAGCGCGGCCGCCCCCATCGCCCTATCAACCGCCTCTCGCTTCGTCGACCTTCCAACCCGTCGTTCCACCCGACGGCAGCGACGGTCTGGCGCAATCTCTTCCGAGGCACCGCATCCTCGACCTCCAAAGCAATGTCCCGCCGCAGCCCAAGCGCATTCGACCGGCCCATCGACCCATGTCGAGTCCAGCGTCCGGAGACCCCGCACACATCTCGTCTCTGCGACGCCACGACGATCGGCATCCCTCTACCACACCACCCGCCGCGCAGTCGGCATTCCCCGCCACGACCGTTCGCGCCATGTGGCATCTCTGGTTCCACGGGGACGCCGCCACGGGGCCCTTGCGCCGTGTCACACTTGGAGGGAAGACCAGCGGCAGTGCGCGCATGCAGCAGTCGCGCGCCAAGGTCGTCATGGAAGCGCTCGTGCGGCTGGGTGAGCAGTCGGCGGACGAGTTGGAGATTCTAGACCACGACGCACTCGACGCCGTCTTTGAACGCGCCTTTGATCGCTTGCTGCGCGACAACCCCGAAGGCAATCTCGCGGGCGACGGGCCGGCGAAGCTGCGGCGGGAGAAGGCCGACCAGTACATGATTGCCACGGTCTACAACGCCTTGATTGGCGAGCGACGGAAGCGCAAACACATGGCGCCGGCGGCAGACGACGAGACCCGTGACTCCGACGACGGCATGTGAAAACGGCGGCGTGACATCGAGCTGACAAGAATTACAAAATGCCGGCGGCGCGCAATGAATAGCGAAGGTGGGTCCAGTCGGGAGCTCTTGACAATCGTGTTGATGTGTCAACTCAAAGCGGCCATGGACAATGATGTAATCGTGAAAACACACATGACGCAAGCAATGCCCTTGATACTTGTCTTCGACAAAATGCATGTGCATATTTCTTTGTGTTTTGGATGCCTGCGTATCCGTATGAAGTCGCCACAGGACGGATAATGCAGGGGCTCGCCATGGCAGGAGGCGGAAACGGCGATGGCGGCGCGCAACGGCCCTTGGACGCCGCCACGATAGACGAGAAACTCGATTCGCTCCTCCACGGACAGGATACCAAATTCCGCAGGATCGAAGAAACACTCCATCTCATCATGCGACGAGTCAACTCGCTCGAGAAGCAGATCGAAGGCCTGCCAGGCACACTCGACGCCCTCGCGCGAGGCAACAATGTGGCGCCACCGTCGCCTACCGACGCCTCCACGACCAAGGCACGTGTCCAACGACGCCTTGATCTCGTGCAGAAGCAACTGCAGGACCTGCCGACGCGTGTGCTTGAAAGCACAGCCACGGCGGTCCCCACGAATGCGATCCCAGTCGACCGATTACCCAGCGGGGTGTTTCGAATGCGTCCTCCCCGTGCACACCCGACACCAAGTAGGGGAACGCCCGAGGTTCGTGTCCCCGACAGTAGCGCCCGGGTGCCTCTAGGCGTCGTCTCGAGCACATCTCCCGAATCCACAAACGTACGCACGACGATGCCATCCACAGAGTCCTCATTTCTTGTGCCATCGCCGCCATCCAAGACATCCTCGAGCGTGATTCAAATGGCATCTCTTGAAGACTGCAGCAGGCCATCGGCGGCACGGGCAATACCCCCATCGCTCGATCGACGACGTCCCGTGGTGGGAAGCAAACCACTCGGCCAAGAGAGGACCCCAACAACCGTTCCACTCAAGAAGTCGGCTCTTGAACAACCTGCCGTACATTCCTTCTTGAACATGGATGGACGGAGGGTGCCCCCGCCGCCCGCGGTGCCCAAAGACACACGATCAATCGTCGTACCTCGACCGACCACACAATCGGCGTGTGCGATCAAGGAGGAAGTCGACCGAACTACGCCAGTCAAGCGCACCGCCACGGGAGCCGAAGATGCTCCCAGGGATGGTGTCTTGGTCTCCGCGTTGTCTGACCGCCCGCCGCCGCGCCACAAAGTGCCGCTTGGGTACGACTTTCCCGTCACAACGTGCGCGGCGCTGTGGTGTTTTTGGTTCTACGGCGACGAAGCGCACGGAACGGCGCCGTTCCGGGACCTCGTCGACGCCGATTTGGCCACGGCGCGGGATCGGCGGCGGCTCCATCAAGCCACGGTCGTCATGACAACGCTCGTGGATTTGGCCATCCAGTCGGGGCGCGTCGCGTCCGTCGACGACGTCGGCGCGTCGGATCTGATGGACTTCAAAGCAACCTTTGAATCGAGTTACGAAGAGCTCCGGGCCGTGCATCTCACGGGCGGCAAGTACATCAAGGCCGAGCACGCGATGGACGACGGCGCCAACGACACGTACGAAGACGTGTGGGCAGCAATGCAGACCACGACCACGTCCTTGGGCCAACAGAAAAAGACGACAAAGAAGATGACGACGCCACCCGTGCGAAAGAAAAAACGTGTCCCCAAGCCCGACTCGTCGGCCAAGCGGTCACGCCAGCCATCCATTCACTTGACGCCACCGATGGCACCCCACATGACAGACGAGGCGGGCCGTCCGATCCCCGCCAACAAGGACAATGCGTCGGAGGATGTGACGATGGTCTCCCCACAGCTCACGTCGCCATCGCCCACTCCGCCCCGCCCCAATGTATTTATGTGGGCGTGGGGCAAAGCCACGTGTCGTGAAATGTGGCGGCTCTGGTTCCACGGCGACGTGTCCACGGGCCAGCCCCTCTGCCGCGTCAAGCCAGGCGACCTCACGTTCAATGCATGCAAAGTCAGCCGCAGCAATGCCCAGAGGTACATTGAAGACGTTGTCGGCGCGGCCGTCACGCATGGCCTGATTCTCTCGGCCAATGAAATCCACGACCTCTCGCTTGACGACTCGATGGCGCTTTTTGACGCAATCTTTGAACACATGCAACCGGCATGGGGCGACAGCAACCGCAAGTTTCTCGAGCTGCGCGCGACGACGAAGCGCAAGCTAGCGGACGTGACGGACTCGTCGGTCGTGCTGCCACGTATTTAAAAGGGTTTTTTGTATGCAGCAAGGGAATGGGAAAGAGTCTCGTCGACGACAATCGCGACACCACACACACGTTGGACCAACAACTCGGAGGGGTTTCAACGTCGAAGGCGACATGCTATCGACTACTATTAATAGACGTCGTTGGCGAACCGACGCCACGACCGCCGCTTGGTTCAAGAGCGTCCTTCTCATGTCTGTGCCCGCGTGCGTGCACGATAAACTCGACCGGCTCAGCCAAACGCTCGAGCGCATCAACGCCCGCCTTGACGCCGTTGAACAACACGTCCAGGCGCTGCTGCCAACTCCTGCCAATGCCGCGCCGTTGGCGCTGACCTTGCGCACTGCCATCGACGCGGCCGTGGGTCAAATCCTCGCCTCGCATCGCGCCACGTCTGTAATGCCCACTGAGAGGGTGCATAGCTTCTTGCGCCCGCCGCCGTCGTCGTCGTCGTCAGTACACCAACCAACCACGATGTTGTCGTACGGTGACAACCACGCGTCGTCAATCGAACCGGATGTGGAAGATGCGAGCTACCAAGGCTTGACGATGTTGGCCGACGAGGGTCTCAAGCGGGTTAGCAACTTGACCTCGTCCATGGCGCTGTCCCAACACAATGGCTGGTCGATCGATGAGGCGTCGACCAAGGATCATCATCCAATCGATCTGCCCGACAACGTTAGGTCCCTCCATCATACCGAAGTCTCAAATGACGACCACTTGCCGTGTCGTCATCTTTGGCACTGGCGGTTTATGAATGACAAGACGCTGCGCCCAGTCGGCACTAAAGCCATTAACGTTATCAACGCATTGTGCAGGCAGCTGCCGCCTTCGGACCGCCCCGGGTCCTCCACGGACACTGCGACGCTGGATGCGTTGTACATGGAAGCCTTTCGTCGGTTGATGTCTGCATCGCCCCGCATCATGGCCAGCCAAGATGCCAAGACGTGTTCGGTTGGAGATGTCCATGACGCCATCGTCGTTGCAGCCACGACATCCGCCTTGCCGCGCGACCCACGCACGAGGTCATTTGTTTGGACCAACAACACTGTCCATGCTGCACCCGAAGCGTGGGTGCTTCCATCCACGCCATGCAAAACGATGTGGCACCTCTGGTTCTGGGGCGACGATGCCGTCGGGCCATATCGGCATCTCCAGTCGAGCGACGTGCAACACAAGTGCTCCAAGGTCGTCTTGTGCCACACCCGCAGTGTCATGGACGCGCTTCTGCACGTCGCATGCACCATGAAGCTTGTTCCATCCGTGGATGACGTCACGCACCTCCCACACGATTCATTCACTGCGCTTTTTGACACGTGTTTTGATCACCTTCTGGGAAAAGAGTCGCCGGACGGACCGCCTACTGCTCGCGGCTTTGACAAGAACAAAGATTACGGCGCGTTCACATGCAGTCGACTCTTTCAGCTCATGGAGCGGGCAAAGCGCAAGCGGCCGCGAGACGAGGCTCCCGCAGGTGGCCAGTCATAGAGCAGTCAAAGTCTCAAACGTAGTCGCGGCCTTGATGGAGCACAAGACGAAACGCAACGGGATCCTGGAGGATTCTGGGCGCGAAATTTGAATATGAGAAAGATATACGGATAAAACCAGTTTTATCCGGTGAAATGGTGGACAAGTTGCAAAATTCGATCGCGCACCGATGGAAGAGAACGCTTCCTGCAACGACGAGCGTAGCAACGCAGTCGAAGAGCGGCTGGAGAAGCTCGAGAGACAGGTCCTTCAACTCCCCGAGCTGATCTGTGTTGCGATGGGTGGACAAGCGAGGCGCCGGTCGACTGAAGTCGAGTCGACATTGAAGACAATGCATCAACGCATGGACGCCCTGGAGAAGCGCATTGGTGGCATTCCAGCCGCACTTGCCTTGGCGATAAAGACACCCGTCGCGAAGAGCCCTTCTCCTCCATCACCTCTTCTCGACGAATTCCATCAGCTGAGTTCGGCGTTGAACGTGTTCTCCAATGCCGTGTACGCCTCGCACCTTCCGACGCACTCCCATGCGGCATCCACGATTCCTGCGTCAACCCCAAGCACATGGACAAGCTACACATGCTTTACGTGGTCCGACGGATCTATGCGCCGCGCCCCCGAAACGTGGCGCTTTCCGTCCACGACGTGCAGCGTATTGTGGCAATTGTGGTTCCACGGCGACCCCGCGGCCGGCATTTGCCCCTTTCGCCTCCTCACAGGCAGCGATGTCCCGCCATGCGCCCAAACCAATTGGACCTGCGCCAAAGGCATCATGGACGTCCTCGTAAAAGCCGCTGGCGCGTCCGTCGCGGCGATTGCCGCCATGCCGCCCCCTGCCTCCATGAGTTTGTTTGACGCAGCCTTTGAGAAATGGTGGACCCGCGAGCTTGCCTCGTTGGATGTGGAAGGCATCGAAGACGCCAAGTCAATTATGTACCCTGCGTTGCATGCGCTGTCGTCCGCATCAGTGGCCGAAACGCCCAGTCTTTTACCGCCGGCCAAACGAAGGTGTTTACCTCGGTCGTCCCACGAAGACTAGAACTCCTGTGAAGCACCTCCCCCTTCAATGTTTGACCACTTGAGGGGAATGACCTGCTACGTTCGTCCAACGCATTGCCTTGGACCACCCCCGATCTCCGCCTCGAAGATACCCTGCCAACAAAAGTTGATGCGTGCCGACTACCAGTGGATTTATTGAACGTATCTCTGGCCACTGTTGAGGTACTGGCGGCGAGATTGAGAATGACCTCGCTAGACTGGCCCAGGATATCAACTAATGCAATGTCGAGTCACGAACGAACGATTCGAGGAATCGTTGTGTTCACAGCCCGCGCTTCACAGGCTTCGTCCTCGTCGCTTCGTGCAGCAACGCGACAGTGGGAAAAGTATCTTAGGTACTTAGTTCAAGCACGTATTGGTACCTAATGAATGTTATATCTATCCATGTGTGTATCAAAAGGTTGGGTAAACGTCTATTATCCAAGTACTAGTAGCACTATTAATACTACACAGTATGCATTGGAAAAATGGGACACTCCAGTGGATAGATATATTGTTGTTTGATTGCGGGAGCATTTTCTCAGTGAATCAAGGTAATTGTGGCACCAACGTTGCGCAAGTCCTTGTTTCGAGCACGTTTCAGCCGATGGGGTCCCACCTTTGACCCTCAAGTCAGGGTCATTTTCCGTGACATCCCGCAGGCACTTGCGCATTCCGCTTTGCCAGGCACACACACATGGATACCGCTTCCACCGCCGACCAACTCAAGCACCAGCAGCAAGTCCTCAGTGTGTCGCTTGACCGCGTCCACCGCCGCCTCGATGCGCTCGAGCAATGCATGGAGTCGATGCCTGATCGGATATGCCACGCCTTGCAGCAGCAGCAGACTGGGCATCCCCTCGACGGCGCCGCGATCTTCAATGTTGTGGTCCAAGCGATCTCGGCGTCGGTCTTGCAATCGGTCACGACTGCGTTGCACCAGCCGCCAGTCGCACCCCCGGCACCACGACCAGCCCAAACACACCACTCGATCGGCAGCGTCTTGACGACACCCCATGACGACGACGACGACAGCCCGATCGAGCAAAATGGCCCAGCTTCCACGACGACAGCATTGCTCTACAACGCCGTGCCCATGCACCACCTCTCGACAACGTCCCCGCCACACGTGGCCGCAAGCTCACCACCCCTGCGGCGACTACCCGCCTTGTTTGAGCCACCCACTCGGTCGGTCGGGTCCTTGACGCCGCGCGCGAGTCCGCCAAGTCCTGCCCACCACCGCGTCGTCGGGAAGGAGTTTGTCTGGCCCGATGGGACCAAGCGGCGCGCGCCCCACGCGTGGCAGTTTCCCATCAACTCGTGTCGCGACATGTGGCGGTGCTGGTTCTGGGGCGACGCCGACGCCGAGATTGGGCCGTACCGCCTTCTCAAGTCCCGAGATGTCACATACACCAACTGCGTCAAGAACATGTCGAATGCGCGGGTTGTGATCCATCACTTGGTTCACACGGCCATCGACCACGGCGTGATTGACTCGATCGACGCACTCGAGTCGACGCTCTCGTGCGCCGACTGCGTCGCGGTCTTTGATCGCGCGTTCGATCTCTATGCTGGCAAGGGCGTCGATGGCCAATACACGCGCGAAGGATTTGAGCGACTCCGACCGGAGGAGGCCGCAACAGTCAAGTACAGCTCTGTCTACGAACGCCAACGCAAGCGACGCCGGCACGACGCGACGACGACCCAACAGCCCAGCCACCACCCCCAGTCGGAGAACCACCCACCCAATCTAACCTAATGTATCTTGAAAACCAACTCGGGCGTAGGGTTTGAGGCAAGGGCGATGGCTGCAGGGTGAGTCTCGCGGATGTAGACAGGTCGATTGCGCTGCAGTTACATGTGTAACGCTTTTGTTACACTGGCACGCCTTCAACATTGAATTCTGGAGGGTAATATTGGTGCAATGAAACTTGATAAATTACGACAAGAAATGAATTTTCACATGTTATGGATTTGCAGAGGTTGGTGGGGAATTGACAGTGGCGAGAAGTCCAGGGAGGATCCTAACTTGAGAATGAAAATGAAGTTTGATGGTGTTTTAGCTCGTGCTTTCCAAAGACAGGTGTCTGTTGAAGTCGTGTTGTCGTAATCCTCGGACATCGTTTCGAACACATTATTTGCGTCCACTGCCAAACACGGGGCGGCTCGACTGGTGTAGTTCGATAACCTCCTTTTTCAGAGCAAGTGGACTATTTCGTTTGGGCGAAGGCAGCAACCTCACTTGAGCGTCGTCGTTGGCAGCGAGAGTTGGATTAGGGACTTGAGTGACCCATGATAGTATGGTCCACATATTGATTGCTCGATGGAAGAGCGGTACATAACCTTGGCTCAGTACATCGACACCTCAAAGATGCGTCAGTGCGGTGGATCTATTACTTGGGTTGCAGTTTCCCGCGTCGGTAGGCTTCTTTTTGACGAGGGAGGAGCGCTTTGTAGAGCGTCGAGCATGTACATTCGGCCTTCCACCGCACGCACTGCTGGAGTGCCATCTCGTCCGACGTTGTATGGAACGCATCCTCAAAGACCGCCATGAGCGTCCCTTCGTCAAGGCATTCCAATGCGTTCGCGGACGCCACAAAGCCATGGGTTACAGCCGTGTGGAGAAATGTTTCCATGACACATGCGGCATTGTCCCATCTCAACTGTTGCGTTCGAGTCGTGCAGTCCCAAAACGATTGCTCGACGACGCGATAGGGCACGTATTTGGTCGCGGCGTCGCCTTGGACCCAGAGAGCCCACATTTTCCATGCCGAGAGAGATGGAAAGACGTCCTTCTTCTTTCTTGATTGCGCATCATGTTCAGCATCTTGGTCTGAGATGTCCTCGGACGACATCACGTCGGACGAGCTAAAATCATACAACTCGCTGACCGAGCTATCAACGTCCGAGTCGTCTTCTAGCGACGATGATGACGAAGCCACGTCATCGTCCGACTCGTCAATCACTTGTGCCTGCCACCACCTCGTCACTTGGCGGCATGAACTCTGGCCCGACACAGGCACCACTGTTGCCTCGCGGCTCACGCGACGGAGAAAGACGGGGAAGATGTCGTCAAAGAGGACCGCGAGGTCCGGCGCGTCCATGGACGCCAGCTCGTCTTCGGACGACGCGAGAAGCAAATCACAACATTCCGTCACCAAGTCAACCATGAGCGCGCGGACTTGGGCAAATCCTGCATTCATGTCTTGGGACACCAACGACCGATAAGGTGGGGTCGCGTGGAACCAACCAACCCACAACTCTCGACATGGTAGCGCAGTCAACTCGATCGTCTTCGCCTCCATCGACGCGTCGCGCGTCACCAGGATCGAATAGACGGTGGCAAACAATGTCGAAAAGGCTGGCTCGTTGTCGGTCGCGAGCTTCGCAATGTCGTCGATGGACGTGACGAGACCCGTCTCAACAGCTATCACGATGAGGCGGGTCATCATGTGCTGTGCTTTTGCCAACCGTTGCTTGGATATTGTGTCCTGGACGTCGTCGACGCCAAGGTGTCGAAGGGGCTCTCGGCGGGCATCGCCTCGAAACCAGAGCGACCACAAGGCCTCGACGTTTGCAGTTGTTTCAGGCACCTGCGTAAAGGGTGTCTTTTTGGGTTGTCTGAGAGCTACTCTCGTCTTGGCACGCTTTCGCGGCTGGTGCGGCAACACAATGTCAACGTCTTCGTCGCAGTGCGGAAAAAACGCCTCGATCGCTTCCGTGTGGGCGTCTCGGTCGGGGAAGACGCGGGCAAACGCCCTCGTAAACGCCGTTCGGAGCTGGCGCTCACTGGCATGGGCCAGCGTCGTTTCCGAGTCGACATCGTGGGCCAAGGCATTCGAAACGAGGACATGCATCACGGCCATCGTACCCTCGAGCTTTGCTCTTGACACGTCGTCGTCCGCATCAAAATCGCCGAGGGTGAGATACCGAAACGGCCCAACTCCATGGCGCGTGCCGCCCCAGAACCACCGGATCCACATGATCGTACAGTTTGTCGTGGGAAACACAAAGCCAGGCGGGACGCGGCGGCGGATCGAGTCGGGCCAGAGAAAATACGCTGGGCTCAAGCGCCGTGGTTCGTCGAGGATATCGTCAAACAAGAAACGAGTGGACGGATCTAGCGCCATGGGATGCTCGCTTGGGAACGTCCTTGCTTGACCATGGAACGAAGTGTCGTGGGCTGGTTCCAGCTTCATGTGTGGCGGTGGTTGTACGCCTTGGGAAGCTGGTGCCGTTTGACCAGCGAGTCCAAGTCGACGCCGTCGACAACGCAAGTCGTGTGGTTCTGAGATAGATCTGGTTCTCTCGCAGGTGATGGGCGAGTGATAGAAGGTCGTGGGGCTTCTGTAGCTCGTAACCTTTTGTGGCGAGGATGCTGGTTGATCCTTGGTGTTCCATTGCTCGATGTGCCTGGTCAGAGTTCGTCGTTCAATGGATCTGCCTTTGACATGCCCAGCATGAGGCCTTAAGAAACCACCTTGACGACTTGAGCATTGGGTGGTGGTGGCGCCTTCAACAGGCGCCGCTGCCACCATACGCGTCTCTGGCCGAGCAAATCGTGGAGTGGGAAAAGTGTATGGGGTATTTTGGGTCCGGGGTAGGGGACTCCTCCGATTGGCGAGACCTCCGAACAACTTTGAGTACTTGTACTGGATTGGTCATAAATAATTGGCAACACAGCTTCGATTGGCTGAAAATGGCATTTTAATCGTGTTGACTAAGTCTTTGGGGAACATCCCCTCACTTCAACCAATCACAATCGAGTCTTCTTTTTAGAATGACCAAAAGGCCAACCTGAGCATTCGAATTTTCATTCTTGTTTTCGCACCGATCTTCTCGCATGTACCTCATTTCAACCAATCAGCATCGAGTCGTAGTTTAGAATGACAAAAAGGCCCACATTCAACGTTCGGATTCATTTATTGAGCATTCAAAATTTTCATTCTTGTTTTCGCACCGACATTCTCGCATGCTGCCACCGCACGCCTCAACAACGTCCCTCGCGAGCTTTTCCTGCAACCCAACGATCTCCTCCACTATGTCCAAGTATCACAACCAACCAAGTCACAAACAACGTGGCGGCATGTCGATTCGATTCCTCCTGGCCGGCGAAGACGGAGACTCAGCCATCGGCGCGCCCGCGTCACTGTCGCTCACACCTCGATCGCCCCGTTGCCATCCGCTTGGTCTGTCGCCCGAGACTCGGACGTGGCCACTCCATAGACGACTGCGTCACCCCCAACACCTCGACCCATCGACACCACATGCGAGCCACCTGGAACCATGTTCATACCCTTTGTCACGATCACGAAGCGACTCGGAGGAACCACCGCAAGACGGCATTGCACTCAACGACAAGGCTTCGTATTTGTTGCCAAAACCGCTGGCAAAACCTCGTCTCGAGGCTGACCCTCTCACGTATCCAACAACTGCATTAAATGATCTATCCCCACAAGCTATTGTCAAGTGCGACCCTTCACCAACGAGGCACGGTGCCCCCAGTAGTGCACAGCCAATCCATGAAGCCAAGACACAAGAGATCGACCAAGTTGTCGTGGAGCCATCCAAATTGTCGCTGGACAAAGTGGCTGCCAACGTCGTCGTCGAACCCCACCTCGTGGCCCCCGTCTTTTACATGTGGCCCAATCGCGTGCGTCGACGTGTCCCGCCCGTCGGCTTTGTCTTTGCCAACACGGATTGCGAGACGATGTGGTGTCAATAGTTTTGGGGCAGTCCGCCGCACGGCGTGGGTGCGTTTCGCCACTTGGACGACGCGGACTGGACCGACGAAGCCTCGCGCGTGCGGTGGCGCGGCGCGGCCACGGTCATGCAAATCTTGGTATCAAACGCGCTCGCACACGACGTCGCTTCGATCGACGATCTCACGCACGCAAGCACGCGCGAGGCGTTGGTCGACGTGCTCCACTTGGCGTTTGCACGGGTGTTTCCCGGCCGCGACTCGTCGAGGGAGGGGATTTCCACTTTGATGCCACCGGCGCCACGATCGATGGCCTTGACTCGGTCGCCTCGGTCGGCGTCGAATTCACCGCGAAAGCGCGTCAAGCCATGCCACTATGGGACGGGGGTGGCAGTAGACCAAGTGTGTTGTCTGTGGGACGCGTCGATGGACGACGACTCGTGGCAATATCCACGAATCGACGACGAACTCGTTTCTGGACACGTTTACCAAAGTGACACCCGCTTTTGTCGCCACAAGACACATGTGGGTCTTGTGGTTCCATGGCGACAAAAGCGGGTGTCAACCGTACCGCACTGTAGACGAAACACACGCATCGTGGCGAGAATCGACGACCAAGTGCGGTGGGTCATGACGCAACTGGTCGACGAATGCTGTGATTTGTTGCTCGCGTTTTCGCCAGACGAGCTCGCGACCATGGACGAGTGCGACCAGGCATCCATCTTTGACGATGTGTTTCCCCTTGTGCCATGGTCACAGCCAGTCTCGCTCACCATGTCGTGTCGGAAAATATTAACGATGTGCAAGCAACGCGAGACTCAAGGCATGATGGAGAATGACAGCATTGACTCGATGTCATCGAACGGCGACGACGACGAGGTCCTTGTTTCTGCAAGACACAAATGGATGACAGACGACGATGTCTCGTCTGACTCAGACGAGGAAGGGGTCCACCCAAGCCAAAACAAGCAGACGACCTTGGTGGAATTTCCATCGCATCCTGTGCGAACGATGTGGCGCCTTTGGTATCTTGGCGACGCACTGACACACGAGAGGCAGTACCGCCATGCCACGTGGCTCCTTCGTTCGTCGTCGCAATTGAATTTCGAAGCCGCGGCGCACGTGATGGCCGCATTGCTCGACACGGCCTTGACGCACAAGTGGTGCGATCGACCACGGCACTGGAAGAGTTGACCGAACGAGCCCTCATGAAGGTGTTTGACGTATCCTTGGCAACGAAGTGCCGCACCACATCCGAGACAAGCGGACGAGCGACAAAAAATCCATATTATTTGGTCAAATTCCTCACCCCTGCGCAAAAGAAGCGCGTTGACATGGCCTTGGCCGCGCCGTCGCCGTAATACAACTATTGAATACGGCGTGTCGTGGGCCACCGAGAAGCCACTAACGTGGAATTTCGAGTGGAACGTGTGGGTCAAGCGAAGTGTTTGGTCGGTCCGTCCATGGAGGTCGACAGATGGTGTGACGAGTTGGAGAGCATTTATGAACCAGACCAAATGCAGAGAGCAGCAGTGACCTGCATCGACGTGACGGCGGGTGTGAACAACTGTAATATCTTACCCACCACCCACACAAACACATTTCTGGCGTGGTTATCCAAAACCAAGAGACCCTGACAGAAAAGGATCACGGATGATGGATGCACTTTCTCATTCCGTCACGACGTGTTCAAGTTAGGTTGGCTTAACCAGACCAAGCCCACCAATGGAATGCAAGTCAGAGCAGTCATACGCACGGACAACTACTGGAAGGGACGGCCCACACCATCATTTGTCTATGCGTATTACTCCGGCGTTGACTTTACTGTCGCCGGGTATGGACCATGACCATTTTGGCTCGTGCATGGGCTTGACAAACAATTGCGCGACACTTCGATCGTCCATGTTGTTGCTGATCAAACGACAAATTGCCATGTCACTGCAACACAAGAGGTATCGCGAGGGTGCATCAGACCGCGCAAACATCGACTCGTTGGGGTCGTACATTAACCACTCCACCAAATCCCAACCTCCGAACTAAAAATATATCGCTGGTATTTTTAGCCGCCGCCCGCCCACCCGTCACTTTTAAAACCACCATGGTGCGACTCGCATGGTATTTAGTGGTCGTTCTCGTCGGGAGTGTCCTTGCTCTGGCAGTCGACGACACGTCGTCGACGGGGCTGTCCAAAAAGGCTCCACCTCCAAAGCCCAAACCGCCACCGCCACCGCCGCCACCGCGTCCCGCCCCTCCGAAATCCCCCACGAGCCCCAAATCACCCCCAAGTCCCGTCAGTCGCCCCGTCCCGCCAGCGCCGAAACCACCCCCCGCCCCAGGCAAACGCCCCCCGACCGCCGCACCCGTTCCCCCCGTCGTCGTGCGCCCCGTGACCCCCAAACCCCGCGCGACGCGACCACCGACGTACGTCGTCGTCCGGTACACTCCAGTCCGCCCCCGGCGCATCATTCGGTATTACATTGCGTCGACATTTTGGGACACGGTCCCGTGCGCGTACAACACGTGCTCGTCCGATTATTTTGACTGCGTTGACCTCTTTGGCACGTGTACTTGCTTTGCGGGGCTGCTGAGCTGCGTCCAAACCAAGTGCGCCATCGACTGGACACGGACGCAGGCCGAGTGCGCGCGGGCCAAGTCAATCTCGACTGCGTGTTCGGTCAATTGCAGCCCCAGCAGTGGGTCGTCGTCGTATCCGACCGTGTCGACAACTCTCTCGTACTCGGTCTGGATCGAAGTTACCATCACGGGCGCGACTGCTGAGTCCTTTGACGGGTACCAATACGCATACCTGAGTGCGCTCGCAGACGTCGCGTCCACCGACGCATTGAATGTCACGATCGACATGGTGTACATCCAGAAAACGTCCGACGAACTCATGTCGACAGCGCGGCGACTGGACACGACGACCGTCGATGTCGACTCGGCCGGCCATGTCCTCGCCCGACGAGAGTTGGTGAACGCACCATCGCCGACCGTCCTCGTCGTCTTGTCGGTCGTACTTCTCAACTCGCAGAGTGACATGGACGACACTGCCGCCGTCCTCGCAACGTACATGAACACAACCGAGAGCGACCCCGTCTCAGCCAACGCAACGAATGCAACGACGTCGACGACGACGTCGACAAATGCAACCACCACGAATTCAACGACCGACGCCATCGTCACCGTCGCCGACCCAGCGTTTGCGACCGCCTTGGTCACCAACGGCGTCCTCTTTGACCCGAGTCAACTCGTCGTCACGGCCGTCTACACGAAAATCGATGTTGTTCCATCGGGTACGAGTCCTCTCAGGATACCAACTCACAAATGGGGTAGCGACTGGCGCACCATTCGTCGTGTCGACGACCGCGATCATCATGGCCTTGCTCATCCTTGCGTAGTGTAATGGCATGATGAATGCCCATCGTCACCCATCGTTTTGGCATGTGGAGAAGCACGCTGTTGCATCGTCGAGTCTCCGACAAGATATCGTTCGAGCTGAGCACGTCGTGCTTCCAACTACTCCGACTTTTTTCGTGTGCTTTACCTGCTTTTCCATACAGCGCAAGAGGAATTTGGATTCGTCGTCCCTTGCGAGTCGTTGAGAGTGTTCAACTGCTTTCATCTCTTGGCCCTTGTTGGGGTCTGATGATACTATGTGGATGGCACTTGGTGTCAACGGCAACATGGCAAACGCCCATTGGTGGGGCACTCGACTGGCATTTGAATGTAGCGACCGAGAGGGTGCAACACCATGTATCTCGGCCACGCTCGTCGCGGCGTACCACTACGACCATCAACCCGACTGAACAATCAAGGCAGGCGAGACGTAGCGGGACTTGCAGACATGATGGTATGCTGGTCGTCAATTCCGTCAACTGCCATGGAAGACCCCGCCGGTGTCTTCGCGATCGACAGAAGCAACGCTTGTCGCTGCCTTGGTCGATGCCGCCAACGAGGCATCAAGCCCATGGGATTTTTGGTGCAGGCAAGGGACGACTCAGCGACGCGCACGATTGTTTTGTAAATGCAGCCTCGCGATCGCCCGCACACTTGCAATTGTGCAGGAGGAGACCAAGATGATGTGACCTTGTGGTGATGCATGGTCAAGAAGGGCATGGATAACGTCAATCCTAGGGCCGCGGTAAACTCTCTTGGTTTGGGCTAGACCAGGACCCATCGAACCATGACGCAATCGTCTTTTGATACTTTGCTCCATGAACCGTCTGTTGGGTGCCAGGTTTGATGAGCGTCGTCGCTTTGCCAGTTGAAGACCAGTCGTGTTTTATTCGAAGATTCAGTTGTGATATGACAGTGTTCTCATCCTTCGTTGCCACGTTGATCTTGACCGTCCGAATATCCGGATATTATCCGGCATGCTCGCGAGAGATCCACCGCCGTTTTATTGCAGTTCACTGAGGTCATGGCATTCTACCAGCAGGACGGACAACAGACGACATGACGGGAAAGCATGCATAAATGAATGTGTGCGAAGTGATTGATTGATGGCATTGCCGTGGGCAGCGAAACGATGTGTGGCCAGCCTTGTCGCGGCGGCAGTGGGCAGGAGGCGTTGATTGTTGGCATGCATCGCAGGGGGGTGAGCTGTCATCCTCCATGCGGAGGGCACGGTACGGGGGTCCGTCACATCGGGGTCCGTCACATCGCTCACTCATGCGGCGTGAGAGCGTCAAGACGCACGGGGGCGCCGAGATCGCGTGTGATGAACTCCGGCCATTGACTGCTGGTGCCCGTTTTTGTTGTTTTGGCGCGAATTCCGAAAACTTCTGGTGTTGGGTATCCGGATCCGGATACAATCCCCTCTGAGCGCTCTGCCTACTCCCAAGCACATTCGATGGAAGCAACGAATGAAGAAAGGTCCGCGGCGGCCGCGGGTAGTTCGGGCGCCACCGCGAACCCCGATCTACTCCACCGCCGCATGGATGCACTAGAGAGGCATATGGAGAGCCTCCCAGAACGCATTTGCCTCGCGATGGCCAAACAATCGGCGCCTCGGGACACCGCCGTGGACGAGACCTTGTTCTTTATCCGCCGGCGTCTCGAAACCCTCGAAACACAAGTCGACCGTCTCTCCTTTGGTGTGTCGCGTGTATTCGACGGAAGATTGCCCACTCCTCCTCAAGTTCCTTCTATTGCGGCGCCACCCACGGAAGCAGCTCATGAACTCGCCCTCGCGATGCGTACGCTCACCACTGCAATCATGCACACGTCCGGCGGACTGCCCCGCGAGCTCGGTCAAGTGGCGCCGAGTCCCGCCGCACCCAGCAAACCCTCGTCTATCTCGGCTGACACGACCCCCCTCGAACGACCGCATCCTGCGAAGCGGCCGCGTACAGACGTTGGACCGCGATCCCCTCGCGGCCCCAGCGATGCTTTTGCACCTGCGAATCCATTCACGTCTCTACTTTCGACGCATATGGAAACCGCGGCGACCGCGTTAACGCCCGCGGCCACTACCATCGTCGGGAACACTTCCACGGACGTTGCAGCGACGCCTGTGGGTCTTGTTGCACCCGTCGCTGCCACCCCCTTGGTCCCTAGACCGCCGGCAACGGTTTCCGCCGCCCCATCGCTTCCATCCAGCGTTCCATGTGTTGTTGCCCAACTCCCTGTGACGCAAGTTGTCGTGGAGACAATCGAACAACCCAATGTCCCTCTACCCATCATGCAGGACGTCCTGGCAACGGACTCGTCAATTCCGGGCGCCGTCGACGTCGGGGGCACCGTCTTGCCTCCACCAACCGTCGCAATCTCCTTGGACAACGTTGTCGTTCCCGTGGAAGGCTCAGCAAGTGTCCAAACGGTCGCGACGCCCGTTGAAGTTGCGGGACTGCCGCATCGAACCAGCGATGCAGACCTGATGCCGCCACCAGTCGTCGAAGCACAGAACGACGTGTCTGAACCCATGGAGGCGGCGCCAGTTCCGGCCGCGCCAGACGCCCGAGTCCATATTGTCCCATCGACCACTACCCTCCACGACAATACAGAAGACGACCTTGCGATGGAACCATCGCCGTCCCCGCCGCCCCCCGAGCCGGAAACTGCCGCCGCGTCGACTGCCTTGCCGCTGCGTGCAATCACCATGCCACCCCATTTGCAGGACGCGGCAACTGTCGACTACACTCCGATGGCAGACGAGCCACAGATGGACGTGTCGGTGAAGGGCAAACCGGGTCGAAAGCCCGGGCGCAAGTCGACGCACAGCAGCTTTGGCGACGACAATGGGTACACCCACGGGTCGTACGGGGACCACCTGTTCAAACCCGCGGGGCCTGTGAAAGGCAAGCGCCTCCAAAGCCAGCTCGCCATAAACATGGCCCCGCCTGGCGTGTACAAGGACATCCACGCAACGACAGTCGTACTCCCTGTGCACGTGGAACCGATCGAGCCACCGGCGCCCAAGAAACGCGGGCCCAAGAAGGGGTGGAAGCAGGCGCGGCTGGCAGCGCAACAAAGCGCCACGTCTGGCGCCGACACGGACGCATCGACGTCGAAAGGCCCCGGGCGTGGCCGCAAGAAGAAGTCGGCCTTGGACGAGGACTATGAGTTTGGCTCCCCGCGCGACGAGCCGTCACAGCCGCGTAAAAAAATCGGCCGACCGCGCAAGGCCGTGGTCGACGACGACTTTGACTATACCGCCGCGTCACCCGACGAGACAGCGCCGGCCAAGAAAAAAGCCGGTCGACCCAAGGGATGGACCCGCGTAGCGCATATTGCCCGCCTGGCTGCCGCCGCCGCCCAAGGCGAGATGACCAAGGAAGGCGAAGGCACGCCCAAACGCCGAGGCCGCAAGCCCAAGCAATCATATATGGAGCCCCAGACGTCGCCGCTCAAGCGGCTCTCGCAACAGCATGCCGACCCAGACGAGACGGCCGACGAGGGCGACGACGAAGCCGAAGCGGTGACGCCGGCGCCAACGACCCCGGCCTCGGCGCCGCAACAGCAACACTTGAGCCCCCAAGTCGTCGCTGCGACCCAAGACGTGCCCGCCGACGACCGACGCGACGAGCCGCCGCCTCTGCCAGAGGAACCGGTGGCGACGACAACCGAGTCGCCGCATATGACGGCCCGTGGCGGCGAGCCGACGATTATGGGCAGCCCCGACATGTTTGAAGATATTTTGGGCCCTGCGTCCGTGCCCATGGGGGACATTCCGAGTCCGTTGGTCGAGGCTGTCAAGTTGATTAAACCGATCGAGCCGATGGAAACCATTGCGCAGGAACGGTCGCCCATCGACAGCGACGAAGGACGGACGCCACAAGCAAGTGCCGTCGTCGTCGTCGTGCCCGCGGCGGCGGCCCCGGTCGTGGACAAAAGCCCACCAGTGCTGGCACACGAAAAACCCCCCAAGAAGAAACGCGGGCGACCAAAAGGCTACAAGCAGTCCGAGAACGCAAAAAAGACGCCGGAATCGACGGAAGACACGATGGTGCGCGCCAAGCGTCCGTACAAGAAGAAACAAAAGGTAGATGAGCCCAACCACTTGCTGCGGCCGCGGTCCCCGGCGGTCGGGAAACCCCTGAGCGTGATTGATATGACGTCGGATACGTCGGAGGCAGAATGGCGCCCCACAACGCCAAACTATTTCAACAATGCAGCCCGGACTATGGGGGAAATGTCGGACGAAGACGAGTTGCTGGACAAGCCAGCGTCCAAGAAACCAACTACAGAGACGACGACAGCGTCTTCCCCACCACCCAAAGGCCCCGAAACGCCCCGCACCACGGCGGGCGATGCCTTGGTCACGCTCGCGTCCAGCGCGCGAGTCGCGCCCTCCGCGGACGACGTGACCGCAACCACTGCGCCCTTTGCCGCGCCGACGCCCGATGGTGCACCGGTGAGCGCCGACAGTAGCAGTAGCGCGGCTCCCCCCCCCTCAGTCGCGACTGGGTTTCCCATCACACTTGCTGCGGCGGCGACGACGGCGACGCCTGGAGTGCATCCACTCGTCCCAAGTCCAGCGAAAAAGCGCGTCCCTACGACGGTGGCCGACACTCTGATGGATGCATCTGTGACACCCCTGCCCCCACCTTCTCCTGCTTCAGCTGTTGGCACGGCGAGCGGCACATTAGTCGTGCTTCCCTCCGAGAAACCCACGCCAGAGACAGCACCCGTGACGGTTGTCGATCCTGCGCCACCGTCGATTGCGGCGACTGTCACCCCGGCCGTCACAGAAAATGGCGAAGCCACGGTAGCTACGGCAACGACGCCGGGACCCAAGTCCCTTCTTAGCTTGGCTAGTCGCCTGAACCATGTCCAAGCCCACAACATCAACCCATCGCCAGCCAAGCCACAGCGGCCACCCGCGCCTCCCCTTGCTGAGAGTAGCGCCGCGCCAGCAAACAACTCGACAACAGACACGATCAACCCATCCGCACCGACCAAGCCCAAGAAGACGCGGTGGGAGCCTGTGGCGGCAACAACAGACAGCAACCAATCATCCCCGCGCGACACGCCGGTCGCGACAGCCCTCCCACTTGTGGTTGTTGAAAATGGGTCACCCACCCCCAAAACTGCCGTCACCGCAATCGTCGGTCCCATAATCGCCACTGCCCCCACCGCCGAGGCGGCTGCGGCGGATGCCGCCGTGGCTGCCTTGCCCATCCTCTCGGAGTTGAGCTCCAAGTATGCTCAGCAGCCCAGCACTGCTGCAACTCCGAACCACGAGGCGACATCCAAACCAACCACCCAACCGACGGCGGACGCAACGACGACGACGACCACCACCAACCGACCAGTGGACCCAAAACCTGTCCCCAACTACCTCAAATCGACTGCGGCGAGTACCTCGAGAGCCTTTAACCCGCGACCTGTCGCGCTGTCGATGAAAAAAGCCGCCGCCGCCGCCGCCGCCATTTCGCCCGAGGACGCGCCACCAAACGCGACAAGCGACAAGGCGACGCGGCCCAGTATCGAGACGAGCAACCTCACGCGACGGCCGCGGGCCAACAGCAGCGGCGTCGTGGCGTCGACCGAGTCGGCCATTGTGCCTGCCGCCTCGCGGGGCAACAAATCGGCCCCGACGACGCCGCGGACGTCGGGGGGTGGATCAACGACCCCCAAGAGCCCCCTTCCGTCGTCGTCGATCGACAGCACTGGTGGCTTTCAATGGAAGGATGGTCAGTTTCACCGCGCGCCCGAAAACTGGCGGTGTCCCGCGAGCACGTGCAAGACGATGTGGTGCTACTGGTTTCGAGGGGACGTGGTAAACCAGATTGGGCCGTTTCGATTCTTGAAAGCGAACGACGTGAGCGACACGAATTCGCGCAATTTGCTTGCGCGGGGCCGCGCCGTCATGGAGCAACTCATCAAGATCGCAACGTCCGAATTGCAAGCCCAGTCGCTCGAACACATTTCCGACATGCCGTCGTCGGAGTTTATGGCGATCTTTGATCGATCGTTTGACATCATGCTGGGGAAGATGCCTGACGGCAACTTGACGCGCGACGGTTTTGAGAAGATCCGGTCCGAGCAAGTAGTATATTATATGTATGGGTCCGTCTACGAGATCATGATGAAGGAAAAGAAGAAGAAGAAAGTGATGGGCGTCGGATCGTAGGTTGACAATTAACATGAGTTTTTTATGCATGACCATGTCTTCCAGAGAGAGAGGAAATGGGAAACGTGTAGTCGTAGACAATACGATCACATTTAAACGAGTAAATGGCCCAGCGGGCCATAGCGATGGATATCCACGGGGCGGATTTTTCGGGCGCGGGTGTCGTCACCATCGTCGTCACCGTCGTCGTCACTGGCCCCTTGGTCCTTGGCCCTATCGTCGTCATCGTCGTCACCATCGTCGTCGTCGTCGCCGCCACCGCCAGCCAATTCGAGCCGGCGTTTTCGTTTCCGAATGCACTCGCGGAGGGTTTTCCACATGTACTTGTGTTTCCGGCGCGACTTGAGCTCCTCGCGGCCGTCACCGCCAATCCGCCACGGCTCTTCGTCAAATAGCGCGTCCATTGTCTTGTTACACACTATCATGCACGCATCGCGGTCCAAGGCCGAGATCGCATCGGCCGACGCCGCAAACCCCTTGGCGAGTGCAATCTCTGTCAGGTCGGCCATGAGAAACTTGGCGCGACTCATGTACGTGCGGCACGGGAGGCCCTTGATGTCGTCGGGGCGGACGAGTCGGAACGGCCCCACGTTGGTCTCGGGGTGCGGGAGGAACCACATGGCCCAGAGGTCGCGCGTTGTCATCTCGAGTGGAAACGTCCACGACTCGGGCGTCTGGCGTAGCGTCTTGTCGGCCCATTCAAAGACTTGGGTCGGTGGTACCACGGGCATATGCCGGCACTTGCGGATTGCTTTTCGAATCGTCCGGCACTTGACCGTGTCGAGCGACCCGCGGTCGAGCCGGCCAGGCGGCGCGCCTGCGAGGTTGCCTTTGGGGTTGCGGTGCATAAGGACAAAAAATGCTCGTTCAAACACGTCCATGAGCGCGGTATCCGTCTCGAGCGCGGCGATCGCGTCTTCCGACGCGGCCATGTCATGCGAGACGGCCATCTCGACGAGTTCGTCCATGACGGCGCGCGTGTACGAGAGAAACTCGCGCGACTCTTTGAGCTCGAGTTGATCGAGCCTCAATCGCCGAAACGGGCAAATGTTGAGGCTCGAGTCGCCGCGGAACCATCGCAGCCAGATGCTGCGCGGTGTGTCGTTTGGAAAGAGAAACCCTGCGGGCGTCTGATGCAGAAACCCGCCAGTCGACGCCCACTGGAAGCGCAAGTCGTCGCCTTCAATCTCAACCACCTTTTTCACCGATGGCAGCGCGCGGTGCAACGCCGTGGCACTCTGTGTCACGGCTCTCGACTTTGGAAACTTGGCGCGGTAAAACACAAACGCTTGGTCCAGCACGTTCATGCACTCGGGGAGCGGCAGCGCGCCGATCGAATCCACGGACGCAACCAGCCCATGCTCGACAGCCAGCGTGTCAATCTTCTTGGCAATGACCCGCAGGTTCGAGAGTTTTTGCTTGCATGTGCTGTGCGCCAAGTCCATGCCGGTGAGGTGCCGCAGTGGCCCGATTTTGTAGACCGGGTCGCCGCGGTGCCACATCGCCCACGTCGTTCGAAACTGCAGTGCCGGCAGACGGTATGTTTCCGGCGCACCGTGGAGTGACCCATCGGCCCACGTGTATTCGCAGCCAGGCACCATGTACTCGATGCCATGTGGAAGGCGTTCGGGCGGTTCGGGCACCCACGGTTGCTTCAAGAGGCGCGCTTTCTCCTGCCGCCGCAGCTTCTTTCGCGCGACGGGGTCCAATTCCACGGGGACGACGATCGTTCGTGCGGTCGTCGCCGTCGTTGGTTCGTTGTCGCTCATCCCGCCGCCACCATCGTCGTCGGCCCATCCTGGCGGTGAGTCAGGCGGGGGCGTCGGGGCTTGTGTGATCGACTCGGTCATGGCCGCCATGGCCACTTCAAACTCATCCGACGCCATGTCCAAAGGCACGTGCCGCAGCACGGAGCGACAGATGCGCTCTGGGAGACTCCCCACGCGAGCTTCGAGCACGTCCAAGCGGCTATGCCAGTCGGTCAATGCGTCCTCGATCTTGCGGAACCGCGCGTCTTGGGCGTCCATGATGAGCTCGATCTTCTCTTCGAGGCGTTGGAAGACGGCTTCCAACATGCTGCGGGCAGCGTTCCAGGGTGGCGGCGTCGTCGGCCGTCGCGCGGCATCGTGCGGCATGCTGCCGCGGTGGCCCGCCGAGAAGTCGTAGACCATCGCGTCAAATTTTGTTTCACTGTCCGAAAAGATGTTTGAAATACGATTGAAATATGCCCATAGTATTTAAAACGTTTGATTTGTTTTGTTGGTCAATTTACAAAGAGGAGAAAATGTCTTCGATTTGACACGAGCGTGCTAATAGTCATGGTACTGGGGTTCCATTTCAAATTTTTTGGTAACGTTAGGTGCAGCTTGTTTCTTGGCATTCGCCGCAGCGCCATGTGATCGGCGGACATCCCCCTTTCCAATGCATGGACAAGGTTCATGTCACCTACAGTGCTGGTGTCGAGTCACAGAGCAGTACCTAGACTTGGCCAAAAAAGGTGGCGAGGCATTTCTTTCAATCCATGGTGACAATCTTCTCTACGGACTCTGCACGCCTCGTTCGGTTGCGTTGGCGGCGGCCTCATGGGCAATGGCGCATGCGCATTGAAATGTGGTTGGCAGAGAGCGTAAAGCCAGCTCCACGTCATGGGTTGTTGGACAAGTTCGCGACCATGACGCCAAGCGGGTCAAAACGGATATTGATTCACCGTGTCGCCTTCAGCACAGCACCCACGCGGCGCGGCAGGCAGTCGATGGAAACGACCATTCTTGGTGAGCCATCGGTCCAAAAGTGCAGCCTCACTCGGTGTCATCGAAGACTTGGCGACACTCATGACGAATGTATGTGTGGCCGCTGCGACCAACTTGTTATTGAGCTTTCAAGGCCCCAATTCAACGTGGAGTTGGCCGCTCGAGTGTCGGTGCTGGGCCAAATCAAGGGGATGTTGCATCCTTGATCACGTGGACCACCGAAGGACGAGCAAGGATGTAGTAGGCGGCGTCAAACACGCGCAGGACCTTGTCGGGCATGACGTTGCCCAAAGCGTCTTCCGAAGGCACGGGCGAACGAGCCAAGGCAATCTGGATGAGTGCATCCATGATGGCGCGTGTGTTGTTGAGGGCCATTTTCGAGTCTCGGGTGTGGACATCCAGTGGCCGCAAGAGACGATACGGACCAATTTGATTGGCGAGGTCGCCGTGAAACCACCCCACCCACGCGTCGCGGCAGACCAGATTTGGAAACGACCAGTCTTCGGGGGCTTGGCGGCGCGAGCCATCGGACCACAAAAACGGGCAATTGGCTTCGTCGGGCGTTGGAATGGCTTTGCGAGTGGACGGGATGAATTTCGAATGGCCTTCAATCGAATGGATGGACGGCGACAGATCTGTGGCCCGTTCAATGTTGGCTAATTGAGCCGGGACGCCAAGAATCTCGACCGTCGAGGTGGTGGACGTGCGGACGTGACGCAGTGCTTCGCACACGTCGGTCCATAAATACAGCTCCATTGGCATGTCTGTCAATCCTCCAGATTTTAAATTTCCCCACGGGTGGTCTTCAAACAGAATCGGGTACACGTGGTCAAATACTTCCATACAATCGCATCGATTCATCGCGTGGACAGCGTCTTCGGACGCGACCAATTGCTTGTCGATGGCCAAGTCGATTAAATTGTCCACTAGGAACTTGGCGAGGCGGAGCTCGGCGGTCGTGTCAGCGAAATCGACGCCCGCCGTGTCAATGAGCCCAAAAGGACGTATGCCAGAGAAACCATCGCCGAGAAACCAATATTCCCACAACAACCGGCACGTGGTTTGTTTGGGAAAGCGCCACGCCTGAGGCGTTTCATGGGCGAGCCTGTTCCGAGTCCACTCGAAACTCGCCGAGGTTGGCACTTTGGACAGTTTCTTAACTTTCCGGCATACATATCACGTGTACGACTCATATTTGGTTTGCTTGAGACGGAGACGGCCCATGAAATGCCCGCTCGGGTGCCGATGCACGAAAATAAAATAGGCGCCGTCGAAAATCGCGACCAAGTCAAGGTCTGACAGGTCGTTCAACGCGTCCTCTGATGGAATCAACGAATTGATCATAGCCATGCGCGTGATTTCTTCCATGACGAGGCGCGTAAAGTTCATCAAGCAAATGGGAAATGCCAGCCTTCGGGCGCGTGGCGTGTCAACCTATCGGCCCACTTAAACACCAATGCGTCACTCGCAAATGTTGGTCGCGGACGCGAAAGCGCGTTGCTGACGGCATGGACTGTCTGCCCGGGGCCTTTTACCCGCGTGTGGGTCTTTTGAAGGACACGGAACGAGTGATCAAACACCGCGAGGAAGTCGCGCAACGACAACTTGGGCAATCGATCGAGGTACGGGACAAGGCTCAATGCAGCGTCGTCGATCTTCATCATGACCGATCGCAGCGTCGACAACCCGTTCTTGTCGGCCTTGCGCTGCATGTCGTCGCCCGAGAGAAAGCGATACCGACCAATTTGAGTTGCCGTGTCCCCGCGATGCCAATAGACCCACATCGTTCGACATTGTTCCTTGGGCAATGCCCACTTTGGAGGCACACGGCGCCACGCGCCATTGGGCCATTGGAATTGACGGTGGCTGGCTTCGACGACGACCGCGTCCGTGATGGTAGACGGGAGCGGTTGCACAGCTGGTGGTCTGCGCCACAGTTTTGGACGCTTTGGTGGAGCTTCTTCGACGTCGCTCCCATTGTTGTCGAGCATGTCGGTGTCCGAAATGGACGATGTTGTGTCGTAGCTGTGCTTGTGCGAGGGATGAAGGTGGGGCGGTGTCGATGTGGTGGAGGAGCGACGCCAACGTGTTGGGGACAGCCACCGGTGTCGGATTCAGACTCGCTTGCACCGCCTCTGCGAGTCCATGGATCGCTATCTCAACGTCTTCGGGGATGTACCCCACCGACGAGTCTCGGCGATGCAACATTGCCCGGCAGATTCGCTCGGGGAGGCCGCGGACCTTGGCTTCGATCGCGTCAACGCGGTCATTCCAGTCGGCCAATGCATCCTCGAGCTTGCGCAGTCGGGCATCTTGGGCGTCTGCAAGCAGCTCCAGTTTGTCTTCGATGCCCTGAAGCATGTCTGTCATCAGCAGCACTTGCGGCGATAAGCCGGTGCGTTCCAACATGTTGCAGGGGGTTTTGAATTTGGTACGAAGCAAACAGTAAATAGTGTTACACTGGCAACACTTTTTCAAATAAATTTTCATGGGAATTGCTTGCATCTTCGGACGACCTCTATAAATGAATACAAGCCATCTTGTGATGCGCCACGTATGTTGTGCTTCACACCGAGCCACCAAGTCTTGCACGGATCGTATTTCAGTATTTCACACATGTTACAGTCATTTTACACACACGACATTCGATTCCGCTCGTCATGCATTCGGTCAATGGCGACTTGATGTAGGCGGTACATCACTTGCATCGCCGTCGGTCGTTTTGCTGGGTCAAACTCCAAGCATTCTACTGCCAATGCATGAAGCCACGGTGGGCAGGTGGTTGAAAAGGTGGGTTTCAGTGACCCAGAGAGGACCATCCCGACGATTGCAGTGTCCACAAGTGGGTGGCCCTGCCCATTCTTCATGTCGGAATAGGGTACACAATGCGTATCGAGCTCGGACACAACGACCCCGAGCGAATAAATGTCGGCGGCCACCGAGTACGAATGGCTTTGCAGGACTTCCGGGGCCATCCAGCGATACGTTCCAACGCCAATCGTCATCGTGTCACTCGTGTCGACACGGGCCGTGCCAAAATCCGTCAATTTGGCGCCTTTGGTCGAATCCAAGACGATGTTACGTGACTTGAGATCGCGGTGGACAACATCCATCGTGTGGATGTAAACCAAGCCAGAGACGATGTTGTCGAGGTAGCTCAATTTCTGTGGCCACGAGAGGTGGGGGTTGTTGGCCAAACAGTCGCGCAAGTCGCCGCTGTCCATCCATTCCAGGACAGCCTTCATGTCACGGGGCTGGGTCCACACGCAACCGACCAACTTGACCACGTGAGGCGAGTCAATCGCAGCCAGCAATTTAATCTCCTGGACAAATTTTTGAATGTCGGACAACAGGGCATGGTTGGCCGCGGTCAGACGCTTGATGGCCACGGGTTGGTTCTTGTATCGACCCCGCGAGACGACGCCATTCGCACCCGACGCCATGGTTTTGCCCACTTCGAGGTCGGCGTCGTCCAAGCGGCAAAGCACCAACGCTTCCAAATCCAACGACGTACTCTCCTTGGTGTTCTGCAACGACGATGTTGGCGTGTTGATGTGGCTGTCACGGACATCCTTTTGGGAGGCACGGAGTCGTCGGCGACGGTACAGCCAAACGCTGGCCAGTATCCCTACTACTAGTCCAACGCTGCCCAAGACGAGAGGCACTGTCCAATTGGCATGGCTGGGCGTGTCTGGCACGAGGCAAATGTTATAGTTCTCGTGCAAGACTCGTTTTGTGCCGCCAGCATCGTCGCACGCACGTCCATTGAAGGGCCAGGCGTTGTCGACGAAGAGCACGACCTCGTTTGCATTCGTGTCTGTGTCATTGGACAGCTGGAGCGCGGCGACGGCATCCGCAGAGACTTTGTCGAGCATGACATTGGACAGGTTGCAACCTTGGATGGACCTAGCATGGGTTTGTTCACGCAAAACTACTGTCGACTCTCTCATACATGCTCGTGAGTCGTCGACTCAAGGCTACGTTTGTCAGATTTGTCAAGTTTGGGTTGCGATCAAGCGTGCTACACACAAAGTGGACGTCATCAAAACGAGAACCGCAAGGTCGTACATAGTAGTCAAGTTCGACCAGTCCAAATCTGCGACCGACTGCAAATTGTTCTCACTGAGATCGCTGCGCCAACGACTTTTAGTCGGACCAAGGCATTTCATCAACGTACAGTCGGAGTAGGTTGTCCCACGTTCGAAACCCAGTCAGTGTCGTCAATTCGTTGTCTTGGATAACCCTACACACACGAGTCGTGGATATCAACCTTGATATCCAAGACTATACAAGTAGGTGGCGCTTTTGGGCAGGTTTGTAGGCATGCTCTCGAGACCGTTGAAATCGAGCAGACTAGAACCACCATGAGTCGACAACGAGTGGTCAGCACGAGCGTACAAGATGGTTACACTTGATTTGGCCCAGTTTATGCGATCAAAGCTAGAGGGATGCAATGGACAATGGGAGATTGCCCTATAGCAAAATCATGCGAGGCCACATGAGACCGTCGTACGTACAGGCCTACGACGGTGGTTGCAAGCTCCATGTCGGTTACTTGAAGTGGCGCGCCAAACGGGTTTGTGGCTGTGCAGTTGATGGTCCTAGCGTCGCCAAGTTAGTTCTTTGTCTATGCGAGGTGAAGTTGTACAGGCCACCGAAGGTTGTGAGTGCGCTGAGGTTGCCGATGGCCGAGATCGATCGAGTGTTTGCAGCGGCCGGCGTCACCTCGATCCAGTTGATGATGCCGATGTTGCTGATGTTGTAGGGTGTCATGGCGACGTCGCCGACCTTGCGGCAGGCAGCATCCACGAGACAGAGCACCGACGACCCGGCCGACGAGAGGCAAATGTCCGTGTCAGCGACGAGGATGGTAGCATCTGCGGCATATTCTGTGTACGGACATGCGCTCGCCATGGTGATCGAGGCCATGGACATGCAGAGGGCCGCTGTCAGGATCCTGACACTGAGATCATTCATCCTGGAATCCAAGATGGGTCAAGGGGTGACGAGACGTTGCGTTCTCGAACTTCAGCATCGAAGGAGAAAAAGTTCGATTCTTGGCCAATCCGCTTTCGACAAGAGCAAATCGTCGTTTCCGATTGGCTGCTCCTCTGGCTGCTCCGTCCACGCGCTCTGCCACGCGCAAATGTCGCACTGTTTCTTCCTGCGTGAAATTCACTCATCGAAAAGACGCGACACACAACAAAGGATGCTGCCCATCGCGTTCGATTGACATGGATGCACAGAGAGAAATTCAGCCAAATCAGCTTTTGCCGCACATGCAACTCGGATTCTGTGCCAAAGGCTTCAGAATAACGTAATGAACACTGTGACGGTGGAACACGTTTCGCTGCTCCGAACGAGCAACCGTCGACCTGGATCTGCATATCCTCAAGAAGGTAAGCTGTGGCGCGTCGACTAAGGGGACATTGTACATTTTTGAATTGATCATCACATCTCGACGTCTACCTGATCCCTCTTGTGTGTGGTGCAGTGCACTCCGTGTGAGTACTGAATTTAATCTGGTTGGTCGTTTATCATTGGTTCGTGTTGTCGTCATCACTCTCTTCGATCGTGGCACGATTTCGTTTCTTGCTCGCTGATGGGGATATGGCAGTAGACGGCCGTCGTCACCCTCGTCCGGTTGGATTTGGCTATGCGAGGTTTCCATCCGGGTTGTTGAACATGTGCACGTCAATCGCTTGATCAAGCACGACGAGTGAGTCATCTTCGCCCACCTCTGTCAGGTCGTCGTCCTTCGTCACAAATCTGTCCTCGCAATCGCAACTAACTTCTCCATGACCACTCGTGCAGACGCTAGCCTGCGCCGCGACGGGTCGTGGAATTGTCGACGCTTTCAAAAAATCGTTCAGCGGCATCGCGGTCCCCCGCGTCGCCAACGCACCGACACGGCGTCCTCTACTTTGATCTGGCCCAGTGGAGCGCGTTTCGCCAAACGTACCAGCGCAACAACAAAGAAGAACCTCCGGTGCTTCCCCAACTGCTGCAACGGTGTCCACGCCAATAGAGGGTTCTGCGGCAGCCCCATCACTGTCCGCTTTCAGTGGCTTGGGCTACACGGTGCCATGCCACGCATCCTCACTGTCGCACAGTTTTCACCACTCCTGGATTCTGGTGTGCCAGAGTGGGCCACCTTTACGATTTTGCCGCGGTCAGGCGACGGCGGTTGGTAAGTTGGCGACTGCGTTTCGGTTGAGAACTCGGTTATGGTCGTGAGTATCAACACCGTGCTCAAGGGCTGGCACTATGGCTGGGTTAGCAACTGACACTCGAGCGACACGATGCACGTTCTCTGTGTCTACGCACTGGTTGAAATACCTGGAAACCTTGTCGAATGCGTCCATCAAACCCACACGCCGCCGTTTCGCGTCTTTAGCCGCCGTCGCGCAAAGGACATTGAGCTACGCCGCAACGGAGGAGCTCCCATCTCAGGCCAAGCAAGTGCCTCCGCAGTAAACTCTGTGTCGGCAGTCGTCGCCGCACCGAAACGAAGACCGTCGGTAAAAGTCGCTCGGCCCCAATGCGTCGGATTCTGAATTTGATATTTTTGGTCAATTGCTTGACGACGAAGACAGCGACGGCGACGTCGAGACGGGGGAGGACGACTCAAAAGACGACATTGAATCTTGACTAGCTAATGCGCGCGCCCAACTAAACCCTGTAGTTGACAACCGTAGCGACCTGCGCCTAGTCAGTATTTCCACCTCGTAAGATTAAGCCATAAAATACTACGTAGAAATATTGTTTCGTTGGAGAAAACAAACGTTTTGAGCATGAATAATCAAACCCTATATATGCCACGTTTCTTCAAATACGATTATCACCTTATTCAACTTGAATATGGTATGCAATCTAGCTAGCAAATTATCGGCATGGAAGCACTTCTCGTGCAGTGCATTTCCTTTCCCAGAATCAAGTTCAAGAGAACATCGTTGCTTCAATATATACTGTCCGACAGACGACGATCCATCGCCAAAGAACCAATGCAGTCACAGCTGGCGACACGACGTCACTGGCATCTACCATCGCGCCGGCGGCGATCCTTGGTTGGCCTCTACAGTCTTGAGAGGTTCTGGATTCGACGGTGCTTGGCCCTTTCTTGTCTTTGCCACACAGAGCCATCGATCGTCGATGGCGCCGGGGTTCATCGTTGGTCGCCGCGTCTCCCTCAGAGGCATGTCCAGTTCGCATCAAATGTGCGGTCGATGCGTCGTTTGTCGCGCCAGAGAGTGAGTTGAGACAATGCCATCGCTAGTGCCCTGGGTGAGGACTTTGAACGGACATGCACGCATTCTTAGGCAGAGGACCGGAAGGATTTCAAACGTTGACGAAGCTACGAACCTCACGCCGGTGTTGCGACGGGACGAGGAGGTGCATGGGTCACAAGGAAGCGACGCAGATTCGATGCATGTTGGTGGACACGACCCGCAGCCGCACTGCCAAGTGGACCTAAACCTGGTCGCCTTGGAACCAAAAGTTCCGCCTCGACAAGAGGATACGACGTTATCGCATTTTTGATCGATTGCCGCCACCGTCGATAGGTCTGTTGAAGGATCTGGGCTGCCTCTTGGGCTACTTGAAACAACAGGGCGATTCCCGTCGTCAAGGTTTGGCTGCGCAAGCACTTCTTCACCACCACTGGCTGCAGCATGGACCACAGCGTCGTATAGTCGAGTTCGTGTCCGTGCGCCAACGTGAGGTCGTGAAATCCCAGCCGCGCCAGCGATGCATCGGGCTGCAGGTCGACGGCATGTCTTACGGCGCCGTCACACACCGCCATTTGATCCGTCGCTCGCATGCTAGCCAATGCTATTTCCGACTCGATCAGTTCCCACCGCAACGCGGTTCGGACCAACATATCCACGAGTTGATTGGCAATGGCAAACCGATGTCTTGCGCTTGGTCTTCCATCGTTGAGGGCCATGGCAGGATAGGGCGCGTCTGGTCCGCGCGAAACCATAGCACCTACAAGTCGCGGCACGAGGTTGTTGGCAACACCCAATGCTTGTTGTGGCTTGTCGAGTGCAAGCCACCGTCCCGCACCCCATTTCGTGGACGTGAAGTTAGTCTGCTTGGGTGGTTGCGTCAACTTCATGTTCTTGGGTTGTGGCATCAACCGTTACCCATGAAGCCATCGCCAGATTTTTGAGGGGTACAGCTTCGTTCGTTCATCTGGCGGCGTGACTCCAATGGTGTCACTTGGAGCATCTGTCTAGCATCTTTCTCTGTTGGGGCTTGATTGCGAAGTTGGTGCGTGAAATCAACATGAAGTACGACATTGCGACTGCTCGCGGGAGGCCACGAAGCACTGGATGGCGCCGAACGACGCCTTTGAGGCAGTCCCCAACCAATGTTTGGGCAAACACAGCGTCGAGTTTTGCCAGCGTCATGGCGGCCAAGGCACGGTCGGAGCCAATGCTTCGGCGACGATTTGGTGGATGAACCATTGCATGGTTTCTTGGGCTGCTTCGTATCGTTGGCGCCGTGGGGTCCCCTTTGAACTACATGGGCCACAGCTCTCGACAAAAGAAATGAGGAAACTGCCACGGTGGGGCCATTTCTTGTTGATGCAACTCAGGGGGAGTGGCAGGTCCTCTGTCGACGAAGATTGTGATACCCCCAGCGTCGACTGCAGAATGTTGTGCAACTTGTCCATATCCAGCGCATCGGTGAGCTTTTGTGGCAATGCGTAAGACTCGAGTCGACGACACACGCGCTGCAGCACAGCCTCCATCCCCCGCACCATCGACTCCATCGTGTCATAGCGTCGCTTCGCGCGATCCGAACATTTGGGAACGGTCGTCGAACTTGCAGGAAAAACAATGCCCGAGGGATTCGACTTCGCGATGCCATTATTCAAAAACTACCTTCGTCGTCGGAGTCGTCCACGTCGGCCAGCCTTCGCTTCGTACGCGCGGACGGCGACAGTGCCCTCGCCACGGTCGAGTAGCAACAGCTTTCAGTATTTTCAGGGCGGATCTGACCGACCCCAATCCCTGCGAGGTTGCCATCGGGGTTGTTAAACATGAAGACTTGAAACGCTCGTTCAAACACGGCCAGCGACGTCTCCAAGTCCATCGTCAAGAGGTCGTCGTGCGGGGTCACGAACGCATGGGCAGTTGCAATCGCCACACACGTGCTCATGACAATGCGGGCGCATGTGAGCCGCCGCGTCGATAGCTTGGCAGAGTTGGAATGCAAGTGGCAGAGGTGGCGATAAGACCCCACTTGGCCATCTCCAAAATACCAACACGTCCACAATTGGCGACACGTCAAACTTGGCAGCTCCCACTTGGGTGGGACATTGAGCAGCATGGCTGGCTTTGTCAAATGCTGCTTTGGTTTCGTTTTGGAGACGATGGACGACTGAACAGGACAACGTTTTGCAAGCAGTGCCAAGTCATCGTCCGACTCCCAAGGCTCCTGGATTGGCTCAACGTCGTTCGCCAGGCTCGGCATTGGCTGCATATCCGATTCAAACTTTCGTACGTCAACGCCACGACCCTGTCGTACGTCATGTGTTCAAACCCACGTCGCGTCAACTTGCCATCGTTGGTTCGAAAATTGTTCATTTTATTGATGCGTTACGTTACCTCGAAAAACCTTTTGGGGGAGTGCGCCAACTTGGGGTTCCAACGACTCGAGACATATGCGTTGCAGCACAACCTCCATCGCGCGGCTTCAACAATCACGCAATCTGCATAGGCACAATAAACTATTCGTCGAACTTGGTTAAACAACCTTGTCAAGATGCACACCACTTGGAAACAACGTTCCCAAAACAACAAAGTAGGGCAACCATTGCGTCGTGACGTTGACAGGGTCTTTCTTGTCCATCTGTACGCGGATTCTGAGGTCGAACGGGCGAGGAACGGTCCATGGCGCTTCGTTTCATGGCAATCCACACGGCGCGGCAATTGACAATGTCCACGCGATGCGGCGCGACCCGGCCAGGGCCAGCGACGTTGCCATTGGGGTTTCGGAACATAAAGATGCGAAATGCGAGGTCGAAAGTTGCCAAAAGGCTGTGACGTGGCATGTTGTCTTGCGAAGATGGCATGAATCCATGTGTGACAGCAATCTCGGCAATCAAGTCCATGATAGTTCGAATGTATACGAGCTGATTCTTGGACTCGACTTTGCTGAGATCGCTGGAACGGAGGTGTCGATAAGGTCCAATTTGATTGTCACCTTCAAACCATTGTCAGACCATCGACGGGAATTTCCAGTCTTCCGGCGCATGGTGGCTGGATCCATCACACCATGTGAACTGACCAGTGGTCTCGGGTATCACTTTGGGCAAATTGCGACTCGCGATCGAATTGACTTTCGTGATCAAGGGCCAGAGTTTCCATGCCTCGCGGCAATTCACGTTTGGAAATTTCCATGTTTCAGGCGCTTGGTGCTTTGATCCATCGGACCATTCAACTGGACAATCGGACTCTGCCGGACGAAGCATGGGCTTGCGTACGGGCCTCGGTGGCAATACACTAACCGGATTGTTTGTGTTGGTGATGTCTGGATTTTGTTCGCAAAAGATTTCAAAGGCGTGGTCAAACACAGCCATGCAGCCATCCAAGTCCATCTGTGCAATCTCGTCCGTCGAGTTCGCCAAGTTGTGTGTGTGCACGGCAATGTCCTCGAGCTGCGTCATGACGCGTCGGATTTCCCGAAGTGACGTTGGGGGTTTGTCAGTGTTGTTGAAATCCGACGCTGTCAACCGTTGAAATGGACCAATTTGATCGAGTACGTCGCCGCGGTACCAATACGCCTATGCAACACGACAGCGCAGCTTTTTTGGAAACTTCCAGACTTCGGGCACCCACGCAGATCCGTCGCACAAGCGTGGTTGTGTGCAGCATGGATCTCTCCAAGCATGACACTATTTTGATGCCAAATGCATCTGAAACCCCTGTCCAAATGTAAATAAGAGAGATTAAAGACAAAATGTCTCACTTCAAGGTGACATGAGATCTCCAACAACACTTGGATGTGACAAGGCCCGCACTTCCAGCGACTCGAGCTTGTCGCGAACGGCAATCCACGCCAGCGAATTTATGACGACGCGCCACTCGTCCAAGCTTTCATCCGCAGACGCGGTAATGTTGCTCGCTTCGAGCAAAGCATCCAATGTCATGTCAAGAACATCGTCGCTGTCGTTCAAGGCCGCGATGGCCGCTGCGGACCTCGTCCAGCCCATGTTCACTGCGAGCGAAATCAAATCCCGCATCAACGCGAGCGCGCGATCGAGGAGCAACACATTCTCGGCCCCCTCCACATCCGTAGGCTGCAGAAACCGATACGGCCCCACGGCCACGGTGTTGTCCATCTCGCTGGTCGACTCGCCATCAAACCAGAATCGCCACAGCGCTGCCACCGACACTTTGGCCGGAAACGTCCATCCAGGAGGCGCTCGCTTTTGCAAGCCATCGGGCCACGCAAACCACGTCGTGTCGTGCACACGACGAGCGGCCACGTCTTTTTTCTGGTGCTGGCGGGCGCGAAACGCGAGGGCCCGCTGCTTTTGGCGCATCGCCTCGGACTCTTCCTTGGCTGTTTTGCGTTCGTGCTCGATGCGCTGGACCAAGGCCTGGCTGACCGTTTGCCACGTGTACGTATCCGGATCCGCCTCGTCGAGTTGGTGGGGGCCGTTGCCAGCCAGCAAGCACAATGGGTTGTCATGGAAGAGCGCGTCGTACGTCTTGGCAAAGACGGCGCGGCTGGCGTCGAGCCCGAGGCTCCGGAGCGCGTGCGCCGACACGGCAAAGGCTTTGCAGATGGCGAGGTCGACCAGATGACCCATGAACGTTTGCGCGCGGACGAGTGCGTTGATGTTGACCATGCCTTTGACGTCTGACGATTGGAGCGTGTGGAGCGGGCCGACGCCGCTCTCGATGTCGCCGTGAAACCAAGTGAACCACAGTTGGCTGCAAGGGACGTCGTGGGGGAAGCTCCATGTTTCAGGCGCCTTGCGCTTCGATCGATCGGCCCAGACAAAGAGCACGTCGTCGTCGGACGTGAGCATGTCAACGGGGGCAGCAACGCCCGTCGGCGATGACGTGTCGTCGAGTTGCATGATGATGCGGTAGACCTTGCCTGCAAGGCACGTGTGCACTTCGCGGGGCGCCAGTCGCCCTGCGCCAGGACCCACGACCGTGCCTTTGGGGTTGGCGTAGAGAAATATTGAGTACGCTTGGTCAAACACGTCCAAGAGTTGCGGCGGCGGCAGTGCCGTGAGCGCGTCAAGACTAGGCACGAGACCATGCAGGAGGGCAATACGCGTGATTTCTTCCGACACTTTTTTGGCAAATTGTTGGTGTTGCCGTGACGCGTACACTGGAATGCGCGAGTTAGGGATGTCTCGGAACGGCCCAATGCCAGCGTTGTCGCCGCGGTACCACCGAACATACATCTCCCGGCACGTCAGATGTGGGAACGCCCAGCCATCGGGGACGTGGTTCCGCGAGCCGTCGGGCCATGTGTATGGCAGGTGACCGGTCGCGTGCGCTGCTTGTTTGACCTGCGAGATGTTGGTGCTCGCAGTTGAGATCGAGAGCGACGCACTCCCGATTGGCGGGCCATCGACCGCGATGATCTCGTACACACGATCGACGATCGCCATGCAGTCGGCGAGTGCCATGGTCGAAATCGTCTCGGGCGACGTGACGAGGCCGCGTCGCATGGCAATGGTTTCGAGGTATCGCATCACGGCCTTGGCTTGGCTCAACCGCGCGCGGGATGTCTCGAGCACATCTTGTCGTGACAGTGTCCGATACGGCCCAATTCGATGGACGGCGTCGCCGCGGTACCAATAGGCCCACATCGTTCGAACCTGGTAGATCGGAAACACCCACCCCTCGGGCACGCGGGACGTTGACCCGTTTGCACGCAGAAAGACGCGGCCGCGTTCACTCATGTCGCTGAAATGCATCGGGAGGGCCTTCAGCGGCGGTCGATTGTGTCGCTTCGTGTGCGTCAACGTCCGGTGGAGCGCGCGACGGCCGCCTCACGATGCGTGTCGATCGTTTGTTTGTGCTGGTTGCGTTCGCGCGCGACCTTTTGCCGGTGTCTGGCCTGCCACACTTTGAGCCATCGATACGCCTTGGCTCGCTCGCCAACGGTCGTCTCTACGTTGCCGTCGTCGTTCGTGTCGAGATTGAGCCCGCCGCTCGCATGGGCGGGCGAAAAGAGGATTTCCAACGTCCGGGCCAAGACGGCCTGGGCCGCAGTCTCGTCCAACGCGGCCAACTCATCGACTGACGTGACGATTCCGTTGTCCGTTGCGAGCAAGACAAGGTCCCCCATGAACGCTTGGGCGCTGGCCAGCATCAGCATCTCTTCCAAGGTGTGCACGTCACTGGCCGTGAGGAACCGGAACGGCCCGATCCCAACGCGACGATCTCCAACCAACCAGAGGCGCCAGAGGTCGGTGCAAGCCACGGTCGATGGAAACACCCACCGATCTGGCGTCCGCCGTGGCGTCCCGTCGGCGCATACGAAGAAGCGCATGTGCTGCTCGACGTCGTCAGGGATAGCACCAGACGGGGGACGGGCCGCGGGTGGCAGCTTTCGGAACTCGTGGATGCGCTGGCCGAGACGGCGCGCCGAGAGAGTGTGCACACGGTTTGGCGCAAACTGCCGCTTGGCCACGCCCGCGAGATTGCCTTTGGGGTTTTCAAAGAGTAGCGTGTGATACGCCCGGTCAAATGTGGCGAGGAGTTCGTCGTCTCCCAGCGCCTCGAGCGCAGCCAGTCCGTCGCGTGGAACCATCTCGTCGGCGTTGTCCAATGCGATCGCGATGAGTTCGTGCATGGCGGTTTCGACCCATTTGTGTGTTTGCCGGGCGGCGTCCGTGGTCAAGTCGACCCGGCGGATCGTATGGTGCGGACCAACGGGGTCGCCGCCGCCGCGGAACCAGCGCAGCCATGCCTCTCGGACGTCCAGTTGCGGCATGTCCCAGCCTTCCGGGATCGAGTGCTTGGTTCCATCGGCCCATTCAAATGACAGCGACATGGTGACGACGGCGTCGACTTCGCGCTTTCGTTTCTTGTTGAGGACGGCATCGACCGCATAGATCGATTGGCTGGGCGCTTCGATGGCAGGCACTTGGTTTTGCAAGACGTGGAACGCGCGGTCAAACACAACTATGCAGTCACTCAGCGACATGGCTGCGATTGCCGCCACGGACGCGGCGAGCCCGCGGTCAATGGCGATGCGAGTGAGCACACCCATGATTTTGCGCAGGTGGTACAACCTGCCCCGATGCTTTGGCGTTTTGATGTCCTCCATGGCCAAGAGACGATATGGACCGATTTGACTTCGCGCGTCGCCGCGATACCAATAGGCCCACATGGTGCGGCATTGCCCGACGGGGCAGGGCCAATCTTCCGGCGCGCGGTGCGTCGACCCATCCGACCAGATAAAGTCGCGGCCAAGTTCGACCGCGTCTAGATGGGGCGGCAGGGGTTCCAGTTTCAATCGCTTGGGCAGCTTCTTGCCACGGGGGCATGGCGGCGCGTCCAAGACGACATTCTCGTCGTCGGGCAAGGGCATTATGTCGTCGGTGGAGTCGTAGGCGAGGCTGCGACTGCTCGCGGCCAAGACGGTCTCTGTCAATCGCGTCATGGTCGCTTCAAAGTCGCCCGAGACACGCTCGACGCGCGCTTGGTGAAGCATCGCGCGGCAGATGCGGGCTGGCAGCCTGGCCACGCGTTCTTGCAGCACCCCGACACGGCGATGGTAGTCTGCCAAGGCCGCTTCGAGCTGTTTGAATTTGGCGTCCTGGGTCTCGACGATCAACTCAAGCTTGTTGCCGATCGTGCCCACAATACACTCAAAGACCCGGGGGTCCACTGACATCGGCGGCGGCGGCCGTGGTGGCGGATTATCGACATCTCTCGGCGGGTCGCCCGCTGTCATGTGAGTTGCGACGTTGGAGCGACGTAGCGGACGTTTTGAACACGATTTCAAACGCACCCGACGGAAAATTTTGTGTTTTCAGGCAAAATTTGTCATATTCGACGGAAAGCCCAAACATTTCGAACCGAAACAAACGGCAAATTATAGCCAATGAGAGAAGAGTAATTTCCAACTCTGGGCATCAACATTCAAATGCTCGCTTGTGATTGGTGCCCGACTTGGGCAGTGGGTCGGCATCGGAATGATCTCACGTTACTTTACTGAAATACTGGCTTTTGATTGGCCTGCCGACATTTTGCCTGGCAGAACATCCGGATAACGCAACCATTGCCCACATGCAACGGCGCGGAACTCGAACGATGGCCCACCAACATGCGCTGCCCGCCGATCCTCGGCACACGGGGGCGTTTCAGCCTTCATACGCCCATGCTCAGCATCCGCATCCTGCACGTCACCCTGTCGACGACATGAGGCGCTACGAGGGTGATCCCCGCATGCAGTACGCGGTGCCACCTCATGGCGAGTATCACCAGCCGTACCCCCACCCGCCTCCGCCGCCACCATACGCCGGCGCCGCCTGCGGGCACGTCTCGTCCGCACCACCACCACCGCCCTCGATTGACCTCCGCATGCTCGAAAACACGTTTCGGAAACTCGACCAAAAGATGGAGAAGATCCTCGACGACCAGGACGCGAAATTCCGCACGCTCGAAGCGTCGCTCGCGCGCGGGAAGGCGCGCATGGAAGCGCTCGACACGCAGATCGACTCGTTGCCAGACATCACGGCTGACGCGCTGGCCACGCATGTCTTGGCACACGTGCTCCACCCGACGACGACGACACCCGCGGCGGCGGGCTTTGTTTGGGCCGACGGGAGCACGCGGTTCGCGCCCGAAACGTGGCATCTCCCGCTCACGACGTGCCGCGCCATGTGGTCGCTCTGGTTCCACGGCGACGCGGCGCGCCACATCGGACCATTCCGACTCCTCTCGAAGAGCGACCTGCGTGAGTTTGACTCGAAGCGCCGGCTCACGGCCGCGCGCGCCGTCATGGGCGCGCTCGTCGACCTCGCGCTCTCGCATTTCCTCGTCGATTCAGAGGACGCGTTGCATGCGATGGACCTGGACGCGTCGCTCGGCGTCGTCGACCGCGCGTTTGAGCTCTTGGTGCACCCGCCGCGCGGCGACTCTAGTGGCGACGACGCCGACAAGCCTTTGCTGGCGGTGCTGGCCGACCAAGTCGCCAACGTGGCTGCGTTGCCGTACACGCGCATCTACGACGCGCTGCCAGACGCAGCGCGGCAACAAAAACGACCGGACGACGAGCCGCCGCTCCTGTACCACTGGTCGGACGGCGTCACGCGCGCCATCCCCGAAGGGTGGGCATATCCCTCGGACACGTGCAAGGAGATTTGGAAACTCTACTTTTTGGGCACGCCGCCCGACGCGACGTTTCTCGACGGGTACACGGGCGAGCGGTACCGCGGGCCGCTCCGCCTCTTGAAAGTACGGCATTTCAAGGAGAAGATGTGGAAGACGGTCGTCTCAAATACAAACATGGTCATGCGCAGGCTGAGCGAAATCGCTGTGACCCATGCGCTGGCCGAATCGATCGAGGATTTGGAAGAGATGGTCGACGGGGAACTCATGGCAGTGTTTGACCGCGCGTTTGATATCTTGCTGTACCACAACCCCGATGGAAATATTGTGGGCCCGACGATGCTCTCGACGAAGCGCCCGACGTCGTATGTGGTGTCATCGATCCATCGCGCGATGATCCGGACGACCGCGGCGCAGAAACAGGCTGCCAACGCAACGACGACAAAAGCCAGCGAAGGCACGAAGCGCAAAAAGACCGACGGACGTAGCACGGCCGCGGCGCTACTGTCGCAAGAGGTCGTGGACGACGAGCCTATGCTAACGCAAACGTTCCAAGAACAATTGCAACAACAAATGCCGTTTGAATACACGTATACTACAGACCACACGCGGGCCGACCGACCGCCGTCGGGACACATGCTGCCATCTCCGCCGCAAGAGTCGCAGGGCGGCGCGCGGCGGCAACCGGACGAGTTGTTTCACCAAACCCCGTTTGGCAACCACGTCCCATTTGGACAAGAGCACCAATTGCCCCAGTACGAGACCCGCGAGACGCCGTATGTCACGCCGCCGCCGCGGTCAGCGAAATTTCCTGTCCATTTTCTGTAACCCATGTAACTGCATATTCCACCCGCAGCAATGTCTATTTCGCAGCACAACTATAGGCGTTCATCTAGTTTCGATCGAAAATTGAGAAAACATCCACGGCTGGCAGCGGATGTGGACTCTCTTGAAGGAGCTACAGTACTTGGTCGTACAGTTTTGGATCACTCGCTCTCATTTCCTGTTTGAATCACTCGCTCCCACAACCATCCAACACCCCACTCGTTCCTGTTTGAATCACTCGCTCCCACAACCATCCAACACCCCACTCGTTCTTCTTTCAACTCGACGACTCTCATCCGCTCCTGCCTCGCACACGCCACTTTATATTTTATTTACACTGTTGCAACTCCTCCACGGGTCAAGGCCCGAGCCTTGCCTCGACGACGGCCGGTCGCGGCAGCTGGCCATTGTTGTTGCCGCCCTTCTTGCCTTTTGTCGCCATCATCTCGTAGACGGTGCTGCACATGTAGCACGCAACTTCGTCGGGGTGGATGTGTGTAAAGCCATGCCGCGTGAGCAAGCCGCCGTCGGGCGTCTTCCCCAGCAAGATGTCAAAGGCGCGATCAAAGACAGCGAGGAGGTCGGGCGTGGGCACGCGCGCGAGGTGTTCGAGCGAGTCGGTGAGCACGTCGTGCATCATCGCGGTCTTGATGAGCGGGTCCATGACGGCGCGGCACCGCGCGAGGAGGTGGCGCGACTGGCCATCGCTCACGTCGTTGGCCTTGAGAAACCGGAACGGTCCAATTTGGTGGACGCTGTCGCCGTGAAACCAAAAGCGCCACATCGACCGACAAGTCACGTCGGGGCATTGCCAGCCTTCGGGCGCGCGCCGCCGCGACCCATCCGACCATGGGAATTGCGTCGCGATGATGGGCGACACGGGCGGCGGCCGCCACGGAGACGATGACATTGTCGGATCGGACACCCGCCGCCGCTTGTTAGTGGTGGCCACGACACACATCATGTGGGCGTCGTTGGTGGCATTGTTAGGCAGGTTGTCATGGTTGTTCCAATCGGGCGTGTCCAAAGAAGTGTTGGGATTGTTGGTGGTGATGACGCATGGCGTGTCACGGCGCACTGACTCATCCGGCGATATATAGAGTGACGACTCTGTTAACAACACGGCGCTTTCGACGGCGGGACATGCCTGGATCGGTTCAACGATCGGCCGCGTCGCCATGTCGTTGGCGGGATTGACGTCGGTCGAATTGCCGACTATGGAGCTTCCATCGCGTAGCATTGGCTCCCCACATGGTACTTGGGTTGTGCTGTCGTCGATCTGGCCGTTGCTGTTCATGGCATCACACGGACGCGTCTCTTCCATGTGCGCGATGTCGATGGCGGACAGACGTGGCGCATTTGGTGGGGAGGGCGAAGACTCGATTTCGTTGTGGTTTGCAGCGAAATTGTCCTTGCCGTGGTTCGCTGCTGGTGACGATGGTGGGCAGATGTCCTGGAGCGGGGATGGCGGCAACAATGACGTTGAGGACCGTGCATGCATCAAAGCCTTGGAAGCGCGAGTGCCTGGGTACTTGTGTGTCGCCGAGTTGGTGGGCTTGGAGACTGCCACGTCATGGATTTGCTTGGGTGAGAGATTCCGGATGGGGGATTTCTTGGTTGGTTGAAGTGGGCCAGCGACGCGGCCGGACAGCGGCGGCGGCTGTGGCGGGCTTGGACATGTCCTCATGTTGTGGAGCACATGCGCGAGATCCGAGTCGATGGCCAAAGGGGGCTGCGGATCATGAGATGGACAGATGGGTTCGATCGGCGGCGACGGCGGGTTCACCACGATGGGCGCGGATCGGGTCGAAACGTCGAGCTCAGGCCCAACAATCTCGTTGACGGGCGAGTCTGTTGCACTTTCCTCTACCGGTTGAAGCAAACCCGAGGTGCCTTGCGCAAAGTGGAGGAGGGTCTCGGCGAAAGCGTTCACATTGCCGAGGGCTAGATTCGAGCCTGATGGGTCAACCCGGCCGTCCAGCATCCTTGCGAGCTTGGCTGGAAGCGCGTCAACTAGCGCCATCAAGAAGTCTAGTCGCTGGTCCATGGAGGCGAGGACATGCTTGACGTCGTTGCAGCAGGCTCGGGAGGTCACCATGGAGCCTGTGTTGTGGTGCGATGATCGCTTTCGGAGTTCAGTGCAATGCGCTTTCGACGCCATATTGACCGGATAACATTGTCCGGATACAGATTTAAACTTCGACCAAACTGGCAGATTTCGAGGCCATCGAAAAGAAAGGATGGCGTTGGACGAGGGAGCAGTCGTGGAGAAGAACTCAAGCAAGGCGGTGACGGGGGACAAGGGATCGCCCACCAAGGGAAGCGCAGCGTCGGTTGCCGCGATCGATGGACAAGGGGACTCCCCCCCCCCAAAAGTCCGCACCGCCAGCGATGAAGGCCGTCGACTTGAAGGGGTTGTCGCGAAGGAATCGAGCGAGGCGGACAAAGGGTCACCCGTCGAGGGGAGCGAAGCGCCGGCTGCCGCGATTAACGAATTGGTGGAGTCCCCCCCCGAAAAAGTCCGCGCCGCCATCGATGAACGCCTGGCCGTGTCGAACGAGGCTGTGCAACGCCGCTTGGACGCCTTGGACGCGTCCGTGGCAGCGATGCACGAACTCCTCCGCACCGTCTTGAACAAGAAGACCGACTCAATTGCCGCCATTGGGGCCCCCGCCCTCCAAACAGCGTTCCAAGCGTTCCACGACTCGCTCATGCAGTCGTCGAAGGACCGCCGCGACGATGCGTCCGTGCTTGACGGCCGCTCTCCTGGCGCTCGTCGTGCATTGGACTCGCATGAGGCAAGTCATGCAGTGGACAAGAAGCGCAAACGGGACGACCATCATGGACACAGTTTTCTCGAGGAGTTTTCGGACCCCACGTCCATTGCGCGCGACGACGTGGCGACGCCCCCTGTCTTCCGCCACTCGTCGTCCGCGCCGCCGGCCGAGAAGAAGAAGCGCGGGCCCAAGAAGGGATGGAAACTTGCATTGCAAGCCGGCATGGCCGAGCACGAGTTGGAAAAGGGCGCCCCGTTGACCCCGACGAACGCCTGCGTGACCGGGTCCCCAACCTCTAGCGCCGCGGGCGGCGCAGCGCCTGAAAAGAAGCGACGTGGGCCCAAAAAGGGGTGGAAATTGGCCAAGTTGGCCCAACAAGGGGTGACGCCCGTCGCCACGACCGACGCGCCTCCGATCAAGCGCAAGCCCGGTCGACCGCGAAAGAATCCGTTGCCGGCCGTGACGATTGCCGCCTTGAAGGAAGAGACAGCGCGCGCCGCCGCGTCGCTCCAGCCGTCGGCGGCTGAAGCGACGTCGTCGGCCAAGGCCATGTCGCTGCACGAATACGTCGAGCACTCGCGTGAACAAGCCCAGACGACGCGGAGCCCCGTGGCGACCCAAAGCAACGCGACGTTGTCGTCGCCCGTGCAAATGTATTTGGTGCCGCAGCACCTTCGGGCGCCGCCCGGCGCCGGCGATGGCCCCGTCGTGAAGCGCAAGCGCGGCCGGCCGCGAAAGAATCCGTTGCCGCCGCCCGTTGTCGGGTGACGAGGCACACGCCAAGGAGGATATGTTTTTTTTCGTAGTGTCGAGAGCTCCCGCCTGAGAGATTGAAAAAGAATCAACAACAAAAAGAAACATTAGATATTGACCACGCGTTTGCGCTTGCGTTTCTCGACCGCAATGATCTGGTACGCCGTCGTGTACGGGATGTTTTTGTGCACGTGGCCCGGCACGGTCTTGGCCAGGAGCAGCTCGAACGTCGCCGCGCGTGCGTCGTCGGCCATCGTCGCAATCTCGATTGTCGAGTCGGCATACGAATTGAAGATCGCAATCTCCACAAGGTTGTCCATGACGACGCGCGAATAGTACAGGTGGATCTTGGACGTGACGCCCGCCACGTCATCGGTCGAGAGGAGCCGAAACGGTCGAATGCCCCGCGCGGCGTCCCCGCAAAACCACAGCGACCACATCTCGCGACACGTGCATGCCGATGGAAACGACCAGGCTTCGGGACATGCGCGCACGGATCCATTTTGCCACACAAACGACTTATACGTGGGAGGCGGGATCCCCAACGAGGCATACCCATATTGCAACGGGGCGATCGGAATCGCAGCGGGGGCAGGCGGAGGCCTTTTGGCGCGACTGATTCGTTTCGTTGCATAGGCCGGCGGGGGGGAGTTGGAGGGCGACGGAAAAGCGGCACGTGGGGGGAGAAGGCGACGCGTCGATCGCCGCAGCTTTTTCGCTGGGGGTGGAGACGGTGTCTCTACTTCGTCTATTTGGGGGGAGGAGTTGGTGGTGGGGCTCAAGGGGAGACTGGTCGCGTTGGCGCCATTGCATGCGGCTTGGCGCAGGGGCAACGAAGCGAGGGATGTGTGTCCACTTATTGCACCCGCTTGACCTTGTGTTTCAGTCGAGGTGTTAGTTTCCGGCGTATGATTCAACGGTGGACTGTAAGACTGATGAGGCAAGAGGGGAGGTTCGACTGGAAGGGCGCATGCTCTGTTCATGGGCACCATCGATGGCGGGGGCGATGTCATGAAGAAAGACTCTTCGTGGGACACCATGGCATCCGTCTGTACTATGTCGTCGCCTTCGTTCTCCTGCATCGTGTCCTCGTCGCTGTTGTGTTCATCTTCTCGAGGTTGTGTTGTCGATGCTGTCGGTGTTGACGATGCTGTCGAGGGAGGGGACGCATGTGTTCTCGCGTGTGACGTGTCTGCAGCATGGCTCTCTTGATCCCTCTCCAGTGTCTTCTCGAGTGTCCGCACAATCACGTTGAGCGATTGACGGCGATGGCAGGGGGCCGATGGGGATTCCACGGCGCGGATCTTCTCTGGCAAACCAAGCACTTGCACTTCCAGCGCTTCCATGCGGCAATATACCGACTCGATGAGATCTCGCAGCGACATGTGGCTCAAATCTTTCATGATCGTCTGTCTGACCGCTGCAGGATCGATCGAACACGAATGTTGCGAGGACTTTGCAGTTGGCGATTTATCCGGATGAGGTATTTTAACCGGAACCGGATATTCAGTTGGCATGTGCAGCATGGCATGCGCGACGCCTCCTGGAAGATAATTCCTCGACGCATCCCCGTGACGTCAACTTCCGCGACGAGGTAGCGCGCCATATATACCCTCCTCCCCACTGATCTAACTAGTTTGGGCACACCGCGCTGTTTGTGGCTGCCAACTTTGGTCACACTGAAGTCGTCGTAATCCTTGTCATACTTGGCGCCAACGTCGACGCTGCCAACGCGGTACAAGGCATTTCCTATCGCCTTTGGTCCATTGACGACCGAGTAGGTTGCTGAGACGGCTGCCTCCATGGGTCACATGACCGTGGTTTGCCTACTCCTCGCTGCGGGTGCCACACCTTGTTGCTTACCTTGTTGGTTACGAGGAGGCAGTGAGCTCGAAACTGCGAGGGACCGGGCTGTGCGACGACGCCATACTGAAGTTGCCGCCGACTTGGTCAGTTCATGTATCGTCGTCGTCTGGTCATGGCATTCTCGTACCTCCAAGCCACCCGATATGCATGATGTCGTCGCCGATGCCTTGCACCAACTGGGCATCACTCACCTGGTTGAGATGGCGCTGGTTGGATCGCCACGGCGATCCAACCAGCGACGACGACGACGACCGCCCCGCTCGATTCGTTTCGGTGCCCCATCACGCATGACGCCATGGAGGAACAAGTGGTCGCAGCCGAAGGCTCGTATGAAAAGGAAAGCATCAGCCGGCGGCTCGACGTCCACAACACAAGCCCGATCACAAACGCAGTCCTGCCCCACAAACACCTTGTGCCCAATCACACACTCAAGTAAATCATCCTCGAGTACGACCGTCGCATCAACCAAAGCTCACGTGTGCCTTTCCAGGTCATGGTAAAGTCCAATGTCAAAGGCATGCATGGTCGCATCCTCGCCACGCTGCCGGCCAACTCGCTCTTCAAAGGTCAACCGGTCGAAAATCTAGCCAACGTTGTTCGAGTCGTTGCCGAGGGATACTCGGGGTGGGTCATTCTCAAGCAAGGAGGGTCCGTCATGTACATGGCGCCACCGCCGCGACTCGCCGAAACCCCCGCGGGGAAACACATCCAGCTGGCCTGCAAGGCGGTACGTATGCGCTGATCCTGGACGAAGTGCAAGACGATGGACGATGGTTCGTACGTCCAACGCATCCTTCGCCGTGACTTGCCACCGCGCATGGCGCGCCAACTGGACAATTGCGTGGCCAAACGTACTGCTTGCATCACGGCTATGGTGACCGTACATTGTAGGACGTCTCTCCAGCGCATCGCCTATGGTCCCGAATGCGAGTGGTACATCAGCGGCATCAAAGCCGATGGGTCTGGCGAGCACTGGTGGGCGGGCGGGGACGCTCTCTCGATAAAATTCAACGCTGTCGCCAACGCCGCCGTCACATTTGGCGAACTGGGTGCATTTGTCATGCGGGACCCTCATGGGGGGTCCACCTTTGACGGAATCCCGCACCCGCTCTTCTTTCTCATGCAAGAATCTCGCCGGATCCATTCGCTCACGCTCGTCCAGGGCGACGACCAGTGCGAGATTGGGTTTGTCCTCAAGGACAACCGAGGCGTGCACGTCGTCGGCTGCGACGACGACGATCGATTTCACGACGCCCTCACGCCCCAACCAGGCTACGGCCAACTTGTGTCGGGTACGTCGTCTCGATCACGTGCGCAACTTGATTTGAATGGAATAGTCGTCGACAGGTTTGGAAACTTGTGCTTTGTCGTGCTCTTGGAACATGCGTTTGAAGCGAGTCTGGATGTGCCAGTCGACGTGACACGTGCGTTGCGAACGTTTTATGCGCGCCACCGAGAGATGTGCACGGCCCGACGCCACCTCATCGCAGAATACGAACGACTTATGTCGACCGAGTAGGATCTCGTGCATTGGTGTTTCGCACGTCCAGCGTACCACCCTCTACGATGCTATCAATACACTGCGCCGCTTATGATATTTTTCGTGACTGAATGCCATGGCTCCAGCGCATTAAACGGCGGCGCTGATAGCAGTGTCACTCGCCAACGACGCAGCGTCCATTTCCATTTGCATACATGGGTCCACACATATATGCACATATCAAATCCTGACGACTTCAAAGAGCAAAGACCATGGCGGGCCTGTTCTGAAGGATGTCGTGTACGTCTGTAAATGGCATGTAGAGCACTTGGTCGGGGCGAAGGCCATCAAAGCCAATCCGCGCAAGCGTGCCGTCGGGCGTCCGCCCCATCAAAAAGTCAAACGCACGCGAAAACACATCCAGCAACGCGGGCGTCGGCAGCAGCGCAATGTCGTCCTCCGAGTTGGCGAGCGAATGTAGAAGCGCGACGGTCACAAGGTGCTCGACGACGGCGCGGCCGCGCGCGAGCAACGCCCGCGAGTCGGCGTCCCCCACGTCCGTTGCCTCGAGGAAGCGGAACGGCCCCATGCGATGCACCACGTCCCCGCGGAACCAGCAATACCACAACACTTTGCACGTGACGAGGGGACACCGCCAGCCTTCTGGGACACGGCGGTGTTGGCCATTGCCCCAAACAAAGGTCGGCGCCGTGAGGCAGGTTGGCGACGTGGCGGTGGTCTCAGATGACAGCGGAGGGTATTTGCGCTTCTTCTTGGGACGATTGGGGTGCTGAGTGGGCGACGACGCAGCGTCACTACTACTGGCAGTGTCTTTCGGTGAAAGGTCGACAGTTTGGTTGGCATGGACTTTCGTGGCATGCGACAACACTGCTTGTGCGGTTCGTCGCGTCGTGCGAATGGTTCCCCCCAGCGTCTCCCGCGAGGCTGTACTTAATGTGGTGGACTCCACAACAGTAGGCGTGGTCGGAGATGGCTGACGTGCCGCCGCGTATTGACGTGGACTCTGTGGCGAGGGTATGGGGATGCTTGCACCGACAGCGGCGGCGCTCGATTGTCGCGAGGGAGAGTCATCTCCCACCCCGTGTCGAGAGGATTCATGCGAAAAAATCGACTTGTCTTGACTTGGGCGGGTCGACGCGTCCAAAATAGCATCCGTGAAGGCCCGAACAGTCATTGTGATCGTCTCAGGGGTCGGCGGGTGGTTCGACTTGCCTTCTTCCAATCGCCGGCATATTCTATCTGGGAGACTGTCGATCTCCTTGAGGAGCGTTTCGAAGCGACTGTTCATGGACACGATCAACTCACGCATTTCCATCCACGGTTCCACCGACGCCGCCGCCGGTGGCACGGTCTTCTTGGATCTCCTCTCCATCGTCGGCTGGCAAACACTTACTTCCCTCACCCACCATCAGGAAACTGATATCCGGATCCGGATATATGAGTAGTCGAAATCGTGCGTCCTCCGATCTTGCAACTATACTTGAATAATGCAATGAAGCTTTAAACTTTTCCGGAGTACGTTTTATTGCATTGAATTGTTCATCGCTGTTATGACTATGGCTGTGTATTATTCGTACAATTGAAATATGCAGACGAATAATTCATTTAAAATCCATTTTTAAATGAAAAAAACGCATTTTTCACTGTCTGGTCCTGGTGCTACATGCACTATATGTTCCTCCCTATATGTTCCTCCCAGTATCACTCTGTAAAACACAGAGGGCTAGTGAATAAAATGAGTGAACTCCTTCAGGTCGTCGACTTATGTGCTCAAAATACTAGTACTTGGGTTGCCGAATGTGCCCGTGACGGTCCTATTGTAGCTGAATGAAATGAAGTTAACACACGCGTCAAAAAAGGTTGATCTCGGTAAAAGTTGTCAACTGATTTGCGCTTCAGTTCGTTTTTGATTCTTGTCGGTGTACCTTTTGAACATTGTTTGATGCACCTGTTAATGAACGTAGGGAGCAACCCCGTAGAATTTTTTGGTCCAAGTGCTGCCAGGCGGAGTTGAGGTTGAGAACCATTGCCCCAATGCACTGATAGACGAGAAAGCGACCTTGTCCATTCGCAAAGGTCGCAAGAAACTGCTAAACTAATTTGACTTGATTTCACTATGGCTTCAATTATGCATTTTATCGTGACTTGGTTTCACTATATGTGTACTATGTAGTATGGATCTTTGTATTGTGAATTATTCATAGACGAAGGCTCGTTATTTCACTTTGAATTTTCATATGTAATTTTCAATCTAAACATTCACAGCCATAGTTACGACGTTGTAGTTCGCTATGCTTTTCGCATCCACGCACGCACGTGAGCTTCCAAATGCGTTAACAGCGCTACAGGGTGGTGCATGGCCCACTTGTGCCCGCCTCTCAGAAATACACTTACTACAAGTATAAGTTGAATAAAACCACAATCATTTTACCTGCCAGTTGAAGCTCAAGCACGTGAATTGCCATAAACAAGTACACTTCCGTTGACTAAGTCGCAGGTTGTCCAGCAAACATATTTCCATGCACATTATTATAATTTCATTCCAGACCACTTCTTGCACGACACGACGACACATCCCAGTCAACGAGGCCTGTGGCTTCACCCGATGAAGCTTCCCCGCGCCTTCTTGGCCTTCTTCTCACGCTCCGTCATGATCTCGTACACCGAGCCGTACATGTAGTACACGACCTTCTCTGACTGTATTGTTTGAAAGCCATCGCGCATGAGCCGGCCGTCTTGCGTCTTGCCGAGCAAAATGTCAAACGAGCGATCAAAGACCGCCATGAATTGCGACGCAGGCATGTCGGCAATGTGGTCGGCCGAGTCGGCGAGGACGTTTGTGATGGCGATGCGAACGAGGTGGTCAATGACCATCCGGCCTTGGACCAAGAGGCGGCGCGAGTGCGAAGCGCTCACGTCATTGGCCTTGAGAAACCGGAACGGCCCAATCTGGTTGACGTTGTCGCCGCGAAACCAGTACGCCCACATGGTTTTCGTTGTTGAGACGGGGCACTGCCAGTCGTGCGGCGCACGGTGAAACTCGCCATTGGGCCATTCAAAGAGCGTCGTCTGCGGCACGCGGGCGTTCGTGGGCGACGGCCGCGGCGCCGTGGCGATGATTTCTTGCTTGATGGCCACGTCGCTGTCGTCGTCGGTGGGCGAGATTGAGGTTGGCAGCTTGCGTTTCTTGTGCCGACTTGTCGTGCTGTCGACAGTCGTCGGCGACGGGTCGTTTGATGGGCAGCTGCTGCTGCTGCTGCTCGTCGTGTCGTCGGCGGATGCTGACGAAGGGACGACCATGACGCGAGGCAACGACGGCAGCTTCTTGGCGCTCTTGGTCTCCATTGGCGCGGTGGCACTTGCGGTTTTCGACTTGGCGGCTGTCGACGTCCGCACGAGTGGCTCGTACGCGGCTAGCCGGGCGGGCCTCGCAATGGGTGGTTGAGGCTCGGCGACCATCGTGACCACAGGGCCAAACGACCGCCCGCGACCGTACTTGCCGCTGATGACTTGGACTGGCATCGTCGACGCCGCGATGTCCACGAGGGGCGGTGACCGCGGAGACAGCCGCATGGGCTTCTCCCGCGTCGTCGCGTCGTTGTTGTTGGTGGTGACGATGGCGGCCGCTGGGTAGACGGGGTCTGAATGCGCCATGAAGCGAGACGACGCCGTTGGGGCATCGCTCGTTGTCGACATTTCGTCGCAAGAGACCATGCGGCGCACAGGAGCCGACTTCGGCACGGACGGAAGCGACACTGTGGACACGAGTGGCGGCTCGTCGTCTACGTCGGGGGAAGTGGTTTCCGTGTCGGTTGTTAGAGGTGGCAACGGGTCGTGGGACTTAGCAGGGGCTGCCTCGACGGGGACAAGCGCCGAGGCAGATGCGTCCGTCGTCGCATGCAGCACATCCATGGCCAGACACGCGTCCTCGGTAAGAGACGGGCGGTTGCTGCTGTCGGCATCGGTGTGGTCGCCGTCGTCGTCGTCCTGGCGTGCGTCGTTTGTGGGAAACAAATCCGAGGTCGGTTCCGTGGGCATGTCTTCCAACTTGTGTCGATCGTTGGTCACTGCCTCACTTGCACTCGTGTCCGTTTCCACGGGCATCGCATTGGAGCATGCGACCGCGTCGTCGTTCGTTTCGTCAATCTCCATGTCAACGTCTTCCGTGACAGGGAGTGGTGTCGATATGTTGGTCTCCGCCATGACAGGAGGCAGGACCACAGCAGACGATTCGTCCGTCGGCGCCGCCAACTCGACTTGGTCAGTTCCCGGCGCGTACACTGTCACGTCGACATTCGACTCTGTCGACTCGTCTGTCATTCTCTTGGTTGGCATGTCGGATGTGTTGTATTCCTCGGATGTGTGCTGGAGACAGAGCTGCGGCATCTCAGTTCCTTCGCAGTGCAACTGCGATTCGTCCGCGTGGGCAATGTCGACGGTGCAAAGGTCTGTAGCATGTGTCTTTGGTGCATCGGGAGACCGCGGCGCGATTGCGGCATCGACGATGGCTTGTGTGAACGCACGGAGCGAGATGGTGATGTTGGGGTTGGAGCTCCCGTTGGCCCCGTTGCTTTGAGCTTCTTCGTGGCGGCGGCAGATTCTCTCTGGCAGGGTGTCCATCTCCTTGAGCAACATCTCCACACGGCGGTCCAATGCTTCAATCATGCGCTGGAGCGAAGTCGCGGCGGCAGTCGTGGGGTCGTCGCTCATCGCGCTTCCTTGGAACGTTATTGCGCACTGAGCCGGTGGAAAAACACCCAAGGGACAGGTCGTCTATCCGTACTTATCCGGATATGACATCCGTTTCTCCTTCGAATATCGATGAATTCGTTCGCGGGCGCCGCCAACCGTCCAATGTGCAACCGCCGGCTGTCGTGGTCATCCTTCTATTGCTCGACAATGGAAACCCCCGCGCGTGGCCTTGGCGCGCCTCGTCGTCGTCCTCGGCGGCATTTCTGAGCCACGAGCGAGCGACACTGAAGTCCGAGGCGGCGGCTGCATCCGGATAATTCTCACAAACGCAGCACACGCTGATCGCAGCGCCTGCCTCAGATTTGTAAGGTTGATCGAAGTGCATCCATGGAGCTTTCTCTCTTGCAGAGACGCTCGTGATTCGACCTCAACGTTGACCCTGCAGCCTTGTATGACTGGTCCGCGCGAGTGGTGTTGGAGAGATGAGGCAGGTGTTGGTTGATATCCGGTTAAACGATGACAAGTGATGGAAACAGTCACCGTTTGATGAGCTTGGGTGGGACTGTGGTGAGATCAACTGTAATGACAAACTATGATTGCTGGTTGATATCGAGCATCACCTTGTGAATGGAGGGAGATACATGAACGATCGCCGTCAAAGGCAAGCCAAGGCGATGAGTCGGGTGATGAGGTCGAGGGTCACATCCGTGCAGCGTTTGTGTGTCCATCTGTATGGTCATCTGGGTCATCCGGATAAATAGTGGTATGTTCAAACAGAAGGTGAGATCATGTGTCCATCGTTGAGATGGGCATTGCGGTGTCCGCTCGAGAGAGAGGGGCGGGATGAACATATTATGAGTGTCAAAGATGGCCTCGTAGTCATGAAGATGAAGTGGCGTCTTCACAGTGTCAATTTATGCACCAGTTGTCGAGGTGTATTGTGCTGTGCTGCATGCGTCGTTACAAATAACCCTCTTGATGATGCACGTTGCACTGCTGTGTCGGTGGGAAATCTGCCACAAGGACGATTGGAACTGCCTCGTCAACCACGTAATAGCGCCCTCCTCTCGAGAGACCAACCACTCAGTATTGTGTCTGGGCAGGATTCATGTTGAAAAGCCGCCCAAGCGTGCACCCTTCAGTGCCCCTTGGAGTTTTGTAGCCTTGGCCATTACATGGGACGCCGTTGGCGTGCACCTGGTCGCGAGCCCACGTACGAAAATTGAATGCGATCACCACAGTCAATTGACCCAAGCGTGCTGAGTCATTTGAAAGCGCTGACTGGATGTAAATAACTACTAAATAGCAAGACTTGCGGGAGGCGAAACTGCATGAACCCGAAGTCGTCTGTGACATTTCGAACTGTGAATAGAAACAATTTCAGCGTCAAAACGCCTTCGGCCAAGTACCGTAAAGCTCAGAATAACTAACCACTCAAAACTACTCTCGAGAGACCCCAAAACTCACAATAACTCACCAATTGTACCACTCTGTTTTGCAATAAAAATTAAATTTGATTCTTAACAAACATCAAATGTAATTCAAAGTCTTTTTTATATGTAATAATATATCCGAAATTTATCCGGAATTGTTTCGAAATAACTCACCACTTTCAAATAATGTATCACTACCAGTTGGTTAGTTATTCTGAGCTTTACGTTTCGTTAAATAGTGTACAGGAGTAGTATTGGTGTTAAATAGGGGCTTGTCGTCATCATGCGCTGGACTGGATATAGTGGTGGAGGTGGCCTTTGTGGGTCGCATCCAGGAGCTCGATGCCATCAACGCCCCAAAGTCGCTCGGGTGTCGCGCAGCAAGTCAAGTGATGCCAATCCAATCGAATGTGTCCGCCAACGTGGTGGAAGACGACGCCGATGCGGATGGACCCAGCATGGATGCATTGGTCGCAGGCGGGGCAGATAGAGGCGCTGTGGGAGGCGACGCCGACGACAGGGGCCTCGGATTTCGTCCATGGATTGATGGGCATAATTGTGATCGAAAGGTGTCTGATGTGAAAATGAAGGATCGTGTGGTGCCTCATATGCTGTCATGTTCTATGCGCCGAGGCGCAACGCCACGGCAACGACGACGCCCACTTCAACTCATGATTACCTTGAAACATACTTTTTGTGAAATTAGACCAATCCAATTGAAGGCTTGGGATATATAGTACGGATATAGGCGAATGATGAGTTTCGGACGGTTTCACGCCAGAAAACCCACCCGCAGACACAGAGACGCGTGCACTTTTTCTTCGGCTGAGATGCCACTCTCACGTTTTTGGCGATGGCGCACGTCACAGGCACCATCACAACAACCCCCTGGAGACAATCCTTTGGTTCAGGGACCCGCCCCCCTGAAAAGGCATTTGCTTGTGTCGTCATTTGGGGCTAATACCCCCAACTCGATTGTCCAATGTCGACCGCAATGACAGTTGTATGTCCAGCCACGCAGCTGTCGCCACACATCCCCATTGCAAGGAGATGGATGCTCATCGGAGTCGATGGCAGTCGACTGGACATTGCCACCAACGTTATTCGTCTCAGTTTCCATGCTTTTAAAGGAATCGCCGCGTCCAAAGCCGACCAAGGTGGGAATACACCCGCCAACCAAAAGGGTTTGCCATGCTACCGTAGAACACACACAGTAGTTTGGAACTCCAAAACGACTCGTCCTTCCTTGGCCATACAACCAATTCCTTTCTCGTGCATGATCCGACCGTCCACGTCCTCTTCACCACCAATCAATAAACTGCTCTCGTGTTTTTACCCCCCGTTCACACTCTAACAAGGCGCGGGCTTTCGTCGGCGGTTTTGGTAGGCCGTGTACACTCGCTGGCACGTGAGCGTTCCATCTTTCCACTGCGTTGCGGCGCTCGTGGTGCTCGTGTCGTCCCCGACGCGGAGGTTCTCTGGGATCTTGTGGGCAACGAGTTTAAACGCCTTGAGAAAGACGTCCATGAGGACAGCCAGTGGCATCTGTTCGAGCACCCCAAGCGACGCGGCGCACTTGTGCTTGATGGCAATCTCAATCAGCGTCGTCATGACATACCGCGCACGGAGGAGCTCGGCGCGGGACTGAATGAGGGGACAGTCGACTTCGCGAAGGTCGTAGAATGGCCCGATGCGACTCCGGGCATCGCCGCGGAACCAGAGGACCCACATGACTTTGCACGTGACGCCGGCGGGAAACTCCCATCCCGGTGGCGTCCGTCGGGCGATCCCATCAGGCCATTCGTAGCTCAGTTCGCTGCGACGGGCGACTTGGAGCTTGGATATGCGGTGGCCAATCGTGCGGGCAGCGTACGGCGTTGCGCTGTCGGGGCGAAGCTGGTCGCGACCTGGGCCTACGAGGTTGCCTTCGGGGTTCTTGTGCAGCAAAATCTCGTACGCCTTGTCAAAGACCGCCATCAAGGATGGGTGGTCAGCATCGTCGTCGGCCATTCCCTCGAGCATGACGACCGTACGCACCAAGAGGTTGGCGAGCGCAATGTCGACGAGCTTTTGCATTGCAATCTTCGAGTAGCAGTAAATGTCCTTAGACGTGCCGCACATATCAGAGGGCTGGAGGAGGCGGAACGGGCCGAGCTGGGACGCGGGGTCGCCGCGGAACCAGAGCTGCCACATGTCGCGGCATGGCACCGACGGCCAGCGCCACCCTTCCGGCGCGCGGTGTGTCGTTTGATCGGACCATGTGAATTCACCCACGGGTGTGGTCGTGTTGGTCAAAGTCTCGATGGCCATTGATGACTCGGCCACCGACGAAACAATCGACGATGAGTCGCTCTCAGAGAGCGCGGCGGCGGTGATGCGCGCGACGGACGACGACGGCGGCAGGTCATCCACGTCAATGTCATCATCCTGGACGTGTTCATCATCGCCAAAGGAATACTCGACGGGGTCGACGGGGTCTTGTGTGGAGTCAACCGGTGGAATCGCGGTCGGCGAGGGCGTTGATGTAGTGTCGGCCGCGGGGGCGAAAACGGCGACGAGTGTCATGTCTGGGGCAAGCGCTTGTGGTGGATGAGGCGGGGAGGGCGGCACGAGAGCCACTACCTCGTTTGCTGCAATCTCTGTCTCTGACACGTGACTTGGTTCTGGCTCGAACGCGTCGTCGCCGTCGTCGTACGCGGCCAAGTTTTGGTTGATCGTGTCAAACACCTGAACAAACGTCCACTCGGGAATCGGAATAAAGTCGGCGTGGGTTGCGTAGAGCGCCACGAGTCGTCCAAACGCATATTGGAACACGGCCTTGCTCACGACGGGCGACTTGGTCACAATGTCATCGATCGAATCGGCCACGCCCGACTCGATGGCGACGTCTACGAGCGCGTCCATAACCCCCTTGGCTTGGAGGAAGAGGACGAAATTATCTGGTCCGACCACGTCTCCGTGCGTGAGGAACCGGAACGGCCCCTTGACCGTGTCGCCGTGAAACCAGTGGTGCCACAAAATGTCGCATCGGGTGACGGGGAACCGCCACGACGAGAGCGACGCTTGGACGCCAGCGCGGGGGCTCTTGAGGCCCGCGCGGCGCTGCTCCTCGACCCAATTCCACTGTTTGGGCACGCGGCGGGGGCTCTTCCGTGGGGATTTCATGTGCGCAGCTGCTTCTGCGGGGACGACTTGTGGCGTGGCCTCGTCGGCTTGACGGGTCGTCAAGTTTTCCTCGAGGGTGACGGACGACGAGGAAGAGGACGACGAGGCTGAGGACGACGACGAGCGGCGTTGACGTGGAACACGATTGGACACTTGAATGGGGCTGCGCGGAGCCACTTGAAGAGTGGCTGTTGGCGAGCCATTGGTTATAAGCCCAATGGATGGTCGTTGGGGGCTCGACCCAGCAGCCCCGTCGTCGTCAAACTCACCGAAATTGCTCGGCCGCTGGGCGGCGGCGCCACGGGGACTCTTTCCCCCCATTCGACCTTGTTGCTGTTGCTGGAATTGTTGAAATTGGCGCCATTGCTCTTGTTCAAGGTGTCGGGGGTCTTCGTCGTATGTGAGGTTTTGGCGGAACGTCACGCGAGGACTCTTGAGTTCGTTCCGACGCGCGGCTCGCTCAAACGAGTTGCTTGTCTTCAAGATGGCGCGGGGACTCTTCAGTCGCATCACCATCATTGTTTGTTCTGCATCATCGTCTGACAATGCGGTCGTCGTCAATGTAGGTCGCTCTCGTTGTGTCGTTTCTTCAACGTGGTGGGCAGCTTCGGGACTGCTTGGCTCTGTCGTCGGTCGCATCACAGCAGGTTCTGCCTCGACCGACGCATGTTGCTGGTAGACACTTGGTGTGACACCTTGCTCGAATGGATCAGGCGACGCCGCATCAACTTGTTCAAACGAACGCCGTCCGTCCATAGTGATCGTGGCGTGGGGGCTCTTGGGCATCAAGGGTGCTGGCCGTGTGTCTCGCTCGTACACCCGCGGCTTGTAGTGTGCTACCTGTTTGTCGTCCTGTCGAACTTGGACGTCCATTTCACGCGGGCGCGGACTCTTGATGGCTTGTTGCCAGTAGTCGTCATTGTCCGAATCGGCGCTTGAACCAACGTCGACCGGCTGCGTTTCAACTTGTGTCGACACTCGGAGATTCGGCACGCTCTGTCGCCGGCGAAACATGCTGGGGGAGGCGCGATGCTGGAAGCCATAGGCTACTGGGTGCGTGGTTTGGCTGGCGCCGTCGACCATCTCTGGCTTCCCGATGGACGGTTCCCCTTGGTCTTTCATGACGCGGACGACGTGGTCGGGCAAATCCAGCATCGTGGCTTCCAATGTGTCGAGGCGGCGGGAGACTCGCTCCAGAATCGTCGCGAGGTCGCGGCTGCCGCTCTCGCGGTCGTCCAACGCGCAGAGAAACTTGTGCGGGAGCGTTTCGATCTGCTTCTCGACGTACTTGAGGCGCCGCTGGACCCACATCATGCCGGCGTCCTCGTCCATCGTCGTCGAAAGGCGGTGGAGGCAATTCGTTTCAAACTACTAGTACTATCCGAGACGTTGGTGCAGAAACCACCATCTGTGCGAGAGAGCTCACCATCGGCCCGGTCGGTAGAGGCAGGGGCGCGGCGGCAAAGGTACCTCTTGTAACGCTCCCTTGATTGGCAATCATTGCTTTGCACGGGGCGCATTCACATGCTCAGTGGTGGGACGTTGCACTAAGCGCACCCGGGTGCCGAGTGTTGATGCGGCGGCGTCGATCGACACGATCGCCTTGAAAGTCGGAAATGTGCGTTTGTGTTGCGCCAAAATTCAACTCTTCACAGATGTGTATCCGTATCCGGATAATCCCGACCACAATGAAAAAAATTCTGGGCAGCGTTTCAAAACTCATTTCCCAACAGTCCATGACGTGCAATTGCCAATGGATGCGCTGGCGAACGCGACCGTTGCTCTTCCATATCCTCGACGGTGCATAGTTTGAACGGCTCCTCTCAACTCAAAATCATGTCAACGACATCGGCAACCACATCTGAAAAAACTGACCCAGGAGTCCTGGGCGAATCAAGGTTGTGCAACAAGCTCGATTCGCCGTGGCCTGTTTGTTGAATCACGTATGTGATTTTGCTATTTTAAAGTAGCATTGTCACGGTTGTATGCATAGCTTTGCTGGTTCTGGGTTTTGAAGACCAATGAGTTCGCCGTTTCATCGTCGATTGTAATCCCAACCCCACGGTGTCAGGACAGCGCAATCAAAATAGGATTCCGTTGGCGTGGGTGCTATTTGCAGTTGTAATACGCCCCTTTTCGCGGATGCATGCGAATCGATTGCTAGTTTTCGCGCCCCACAACAGTCCACAAAGAGCGTGAACTCGTGCATCTATCGCGTTGGAGTTCAGGCCGAGAACGATTTCTGGGCACCAAGATTGTGGGTGGTGTGCCATGCATGCATAACGAAGCTGAGATGTCAGTTGGCACGACATGCGTGGCAGAGCGAATTTCCGTTGTCGAGCCCTGTGAGCTGGAGACGCCTCAATGGCTCAGCGGGACGAAAATACAATGGAATGATGTGGCGCGCTAACGGACATCGTGGAAACCACCGACGGTGGCTGGGATGATGACGGTTGGGGATTGGACTGATGCACTCGAGTTGAACATGTAACTAGGCGTGAGAAGTTGGCTTACTGTGGTGGCAGGCGCCGAGCAGGGGCATGAGGGTTGCAAGTGGAGTGATGGGTGTCGTATGGTTGCGATTTCGTTCACCGACGTGATACTATCTTTGTCCATGGAATCACAATCACTCGAGTTGTACCTTTTTGAATGGTTCAACATATATCTCCAAGTGAAATCGTCAACATCGAATGTTCAACTTGACAGCCCAACATTCAACCAATGGCCGACGAGCAACAAATTGTTGATCTCGCCACCCAAAGCGAAGCCAATACGCTCGCCCATCCCGTTACTGGTTTGCGGCTAATGGATGGCAGAGACACGCCGTGGATCTTAACATCGTATTGCTACGTGGATTTACAACGAAGGTGGGAATTGGCGCTGTCCGATGCGAGCCAATTACGGCGTGCCAAAGAGATTCAAAATGGAGCCGTGTTTCTGGAAACCCTGCTACGCAATGTAAACTGGGACGACCTCATGTCATTGTGGGGTGAATACTTGACTCGGTCCATATTTGCAGAGCTGAAAATGTCGACAGATGGTCGCAACTGGTTCACTACGCTTCAACCACCAATTGGCCAAACTGACGAAGTGGTTTATTGGCAGTCGCATGGCATCTCGGAATACACAACCCAATGGCAGAATTACAAGTCGGTCGGTGTCATTGAAACGTTTTTGGTTCAAAACGCCATGGGGGTGACCTACCCCTTCACGATCAAACATTCCAAGGGGGGCTCCATCTCGCCAAGCAGACAAGCCTCAAGATGTACTGGGGCTTTGGTTACGATCTACGGGCGGCCAATTCCACAGGTGTCTCGATGCGATCGATAAACCGATCACAAATCGCGCCCATTGGCTGAAACTAAATCAGATAATTTGATTGGTTTAAATTGGTCAATCATATTAGGGATGAGTTTTGCGTTCGCTTTCTTTATATTTTTGTGTGGAATCCGAATGCTCGTCGATTCGCGAAGTCACGCAAAAATCCAAAATTTGGAGCAAAAGCACAATATGAATGACGTATTCTAGCACGTCGTTGGTTTGGTTTCTATTCGGACGAACGCATGGACGAGATGACGCCTGTCTTCTTGGTCGCATACGCGAGCTCCGACTTGAGGTAACACGTGCCTTTGTACCACGAATAGCCTTGGCATTCGACGTTCTCTAAACACAAGTCACAGCAATCGTTGGCATTGGCTGCCTTCATGCTGGCCAAATCGTTGCCGTAGTAGTCGATGTCTTGCTTTGGAGCGTCGCAAGCAGGGCCGTGGGAAGGCGATGTGAGTTGCGCGGCCTTGGCGCCCCAATACAACCGAGGCGGGCCTGCCTTGTACTTGAGGAAACACGTGCCATCGTCCCACGGTGTCCAAACATAGACGACACAGCCACGCGTGTGGGGGCAGTCGTTGCAGCAGTCTTGGGAGTTGGCTCGCTTGATGGACTTGATGTCATGGCCCCGATAGTCGACGCCATCCTCAACATTCGGGCACAAGCTGGGCTTGGCGGTGGTGGGCTTTTGGGTGGTTGTCGTGGGTTTGAAAGTCGTGGTAGGGTAGGCAAGTGTCGTAGTTGGGTGCGGGGTGACAGTTGTTGTTGTTATTGTTGGTGTGGGCTGGGGACTGGGCGATGGCGTAGGAGAGGGAGTGGGGGAAGGAGTGGGGGAAGGAGTTGGCGAAGGGGTAGGTGAGGGAGTGGGGGAAGGGGTAGGGGAAGGGGT